>NW_019104797.1:124458-151377 GCF_001995035.1 Momordica charantia | reverse complement strand
TCCATAAGGATGAACACTAGCTGGAATTTGCATTTGGGACAAGGGAAAATGATAGGAAGGAACCGGGTTAAACATAAACGGTTGGTACATACCCGAATTGATCATTTGACGAAGTTGTTGAGGATTTGCAGCCCTAAACTCACTGTTTTGAGGTATATTAAGGGTGGGTAGCGGCTGAAAATTTACATAACCATGTGGACCCATCATAGGAGATTGTGTAGAAGCTTGGGAAGGAGAAGTAGGGAGTGAAGTGGGGGCATCAATGTGGGGGTTATGGATCTCCTTTAGTTCATTATCAGAGAATAATATAGGGCAAGTCTGGGTTTTGGTGTGTGATGAGCACACCTCATACTGAGCTTTTATAGCTAGCTCCTTTCGCTTGTTGCTTAACCAGCCCTCACTCGAACCTTCAAAGATTGTATTGATAATTGTGGGTCAATCTTCTCGGTGTGGTGGAGTTCTTGAGCACTTTCGCTCATCCTTAATTTTATCAGATAAGCTCGAACTGCTCTTGCCTACAAACTTCTTGAAGTACCCGTCTTGAATGAGTGCCTCAATTTGGTGCTTTAACTAAAAGCAATATGAGGTCTCGTGGCCACAGTCATAATGGAACGGGCAAAACTTGCCTTTGTCACGCTTCTTGGGGTCACCTTTGAGCTTACTAGGACGAGAAAGGAGATTTTTCATATCACTGTCCTTAATGTTCTTGGAGATGACCGAAATTGGGACAGTAGTTAGAGTTAATTTTTTCATGCGAGTGACCTCTGATTGATCCAGAATTTGATCGTATGGAATCGGAATCCATCTTTCTGCAATCAGAGCGACCCTAAGAAGATGGCGTATGAGTGGACCACTTGTCCTTAAATTTTGAATTGCTCCTCTCTTATCAGTCAGACTTATTATGTTTGGAATTTGATTCTGGTCATTCCTTCTTTGATCTGAGTAACTTTTGCCAGTGATTACCTTATTTGCTTTATAAGGAAGTCAGCGAACAAGACTAGGGACTCTTTCCCTAGTCTAATAGTCAGGGCATCATCATTAAGCCTTGTCAGGAAATAGAACATAGCTAAATCATTTGAGTAGTTCATGACTTTAAGAAGCTCTTCTTGGAATTGATTCATGTATTCTTTCAATGTCTTGTTCTCCTTTTGGCGAATGGTAGCAAGGTTAGTTGTTGTCTTCTTGTTTGTATGCGTGAGGAGAACTAGTTGATGGATATCTTCTGTAATTGTCGAGACCAACCAACCCAACATCTTCCTGTACCAAAGTCGTGCATTCCTTGTAAAGGCGATCTGGAAGGCTCAACACTTGATAGCATCGTAGGCCGCTTGGAAGTCCATGAGTCCCTCGAAGACCTCAATGTAGTCTTTTAGGTCGGTCAAACTATTATAAGACTTCATGGTAGGAGGCTTGAATTTGTTAGAAATGGGAGCTTCTAAAACCTTCTGTGTGAACGGCGACTCGCCTGGCTTGCCATTGTAATGTTTGTTTTCTTTTATTTCACACTTATTGTAATGGGAAACTTCTCCGCTTTTCACGACAGAGTTCTCATCCCCTTGCTTTTCCATTCAAGTACTTGTGCAAGTCGCCCTCTTGGTGACTATTTGCACCCTCAAAGTGGGATGAGTGACCTCCGTGTGCAGGATGACGATTACGATTTCCGTCTTTATTATGATGCTCCTTAGACTGAGGACGCTCTTCTACCTCATTCAGGTTCGAACCTGGGAATCAGTTAGACCAGACCTAGCTACATTGGACAGGTTGTTATATGACTCCTCCATGTCTCGTACGCGAGTGTGCATCTCATCTAATTCTGCTTGCATTACAGCAAACACATCGGGATTGGTCTGACGGGTAGATTTCTACCTGACCTTCCTTGTAACCTCACCACAAGCTCACTGTAAGCTTGCGGCATATCGAGGTGGGATGGGTGGAAGCGTGTTTCGGGCAGACCTACAAAGCTATGTCTTTCACTTGAGGACCTTGAGCTCGGTTCTCTGCTACTTTGGAAGTTCACTCATGCTGAGGGTTCAGGGCGACATTGTTAGCACAGCAGCTTTGATGGCCAGAATCGGTAGATACGGTAGGTGCCATTATATAGCTTTTGTAGGAATGACTTCGAACATCGTTCCCACAAACGACACCAATTGATGTGCAACAAAGTGTACAGTCTCGACAAACCAGGTCAAGGTCAACCAATGAGCGAGCTGGAAGATCTGTTGGCGAGGAAGGACCTGTATAAGGAAGCAAATACTCCGACGCTCAAGTCAATAAGGAGATCACTTGATATTAAGACCAAGATAGAATTAGATACCTGACTGTAGAGTGGGGCAGGCCCCCTATTTATTGGTTGGGGTATCGACAATGCCTCCAACCGGCTAGTTGAGTGTGTCAAGTTGCAACTGTTCCTGTCGAAGATGCTCGTGCTGGTCAAGTTGAGTTTAAAACCTCTACACCCACAATTTGGCTCAGTATGACCGGTCGTTCCAGTGATGGGATGAATGTCTGAGGTCGACCAGGTGGTCAGTCACCTATTGTCTCAGTTAGGCTATCTCGAACTGCTAGAAGATTATTAAATCTTGGTCCTCTACATGGCAATGTCGTTTTACAACTCCAAAAATTTTCAATAAGCCATACTTGGATCGACAGTATATAAAAGAAAGAAAATGGAAATTAGTAAAGAAAGCCTCATGGGTGTGTATTCAGTTGACAAAGATGTAGCATTCACAAGATAAATGTGAGAGGAAACACACTAGGCGATACGAAATGGCCAAGTTTCGTAAAAAAGTAAATAAAAACAAAACTCCAGAATCCAAAAGCATAAATGTTGCCGTTGGTATTACAAAGCCATCCATTCCATAGAAGAAACCACACGTAACTAATATTCTTTTATGACATAAAACTTAGTTTTGGGAAACATCCATCGCCAACCACTCTTCCCAAAACCATTTTAATTAAATAATTAATAAAATTTCACTCAGAAATACATACATGTCCATATCCCAATATTAATTTCATACAAATAATATTATTTTTTATTTTCCTATTTTATATGAAAATTAAAATAAATAAAAAAAGGACGATGGGCCAGTGCATGAAGAATCTTCACGTGTATACTACATTCCAACAGCAAAGACAAAGCCCCTAATATTAAATTAATTCTATAATTATTTTATTTGTCCAATTGCCGGAGAGAGAGAGAAAGAGAGAGAAAATATGTTTTTTATTTTTTCTAATTTTTAATAAATAGTTTAAAATTGGGAAGAATTTGGTGGACAACCTAATACCTAACCCTCATACTCGTACTGACTACAAAATATACTGAAACGCAGGGCCGCTTCTTCACCTTCTTCAGACCAATTATTATTATATATTATTTATATTTATTATTATTATCTTCTTTTTAAAAATTTTTTAACGTTATTCTTTTACCAATTATTCTATTCTTACTGTGTTTTTTGTTTGGGCATTATTTATTGCTGCAGCTTAAACATATGAGGACAGAGTCGTGCGTTACTTATTATATTATATGAGGAAAGGAATTAATTATTGGGAAATCCGTTTCGGTTTTTCCTTTAAAATAGAAAAAATATATATATATATTTATTTGTCATCTCTGATTCCTTTCCATGCATGAAATTAAGTGATGAAAGAGATATACTAATATATGTCTATTTGCCTAAGATAGAATTTTCTAGTTCTACTCTGTAATTGGTTGGTCACAACAATTTCTATTCTTTAATTCAACTGGGCTTTGAAGGAATTTTGTTGGCAGTTTTTTTTCCTTATTTATCTATTTTTTTTTTTTTTTAGTTTTGAATTTCATCAAAACTATGAACTTTCTTATTTCACATGTTGTAAATTTGATGGGAGATTTATTTTATATGATCTTTACGATATATATATTAAACGGTGAATAGTTGTTAATTATTTTTGGAACAATTTTATGTCATTTATATAATTTGAATTCTACACTTATCCCTAATAATGATACAGTTTATTCTTTATTTGTTCTATTTTTTATTGAAATTAAATCAATTATTAAGTTCTAGAACTAAATTGAATCATGTTAAATTTAAAAATTTTATTGAAAACAAAAATTGTTATGAAACAATGTTTTAGAAATTTTTTTTTAGTACTAATATTTTAGAATTTAGAAGCATATATTAAATTACTTAAGGAGAGCATGTAAAAATAATATTCTAGAGTTGGACGGTTAAAACATGTTGTTTCGGGTGTGTTCTAGAAAATAATTTACTTTTTTTCAAATACAAATTTAGTGAAGACCTGTTTGACTATATATATTTAATGTGTGTAATTTACTTTTAAAAAATTATTGAAGTTATTTTTTCCATTTGCATATAGTAATTTCAAGTATACGAAAACTTTAATTTTAAACGTTACCTAAAATTTTTTGTAAAAGTAAATTTGAAAATAAAAAATGGTTTTGTTTTTCAGAACTGGCAAAGAAGTTATGATTTTTTTTTTTTGTTTTTTTAATGATAATTAGTAAAAGAATAAAACTAGTTAGACTTAATGCATGTGTATAAGCGTTTTCAAAGATAGCAAAATCAAATGAGCACAAACAGCTTGGGACCCATTTGATAGAAAATTTATTCGTTTTCCATTTTTAAAACCAGCATATTTGGCAGCCTCATAACCTATAGAATAGTTTCCAGATTATTTGTAATATTATATTTGCTCTACAATTAATTTTTTGTTTTTTTAAATAGCTTTTTTTTTGTTTTTTTTTAATTTATTTGATAAAGCAAACTAACTTTTTTTTAATTTTATTTTAGGGACACTATATTCAAAGAATAGGGTGAAATTTGAATGTCTAGAGTCGATGATTTGAATATTAACTAAACAAGTTTTTGCTAAATTTTTATTTTGAACATTATAAAACTATTTTGATCGAAAATATAACTTGTTAATAATTAACTTATTTAAAACCAAGTAATGTCCTGTATATGTAATATATAACATTTTTCAAATCGTAGGAAATTTTAAAATCTAAAATAAAAAATGTTGGGATATCTGTTTCGCTAATCTAAAATCTAGCTTTTCATTCTGTAAATTATTTTGAAGTGATTGTGACTAACAATATTTTTAATAAGTTGAGATAAAGTTCTTTAAGTGAACCACTTATTTTATAAGAATTTTAGACAAAATAAAAAGAATTAGTTTTTATATATAATTTTCAATTAAAAGCTACGACTTTTCAAAATTTTCATACTTTTGCTCGGTTACAAAATTAACAGTATATTTTGAAACATCCAAGAATGCGTTTGGAACTACTTTTTACAGAATTCATTTTAACAGAAGTATTTCTATTATAAGTACGCGCTTGGTAATAAGAAACTTTTCTATTTTTCCATTTTAGTTCAAATTAAAATTTACCAAAGCTAGCTCCAATTATCAAATACTTCTTTTGATTTTAATAAAATAAATGCCTTTTTTTTATCTCATTAGAAGAACTTATTTTCAGTTAATCAATATTTACTTCACAAATATTCGTACAATTTTAAAATTAAAATATTTTATTATTTTGACTAAAATGAAATTAGAACAATTAAAATGAAAAATATAGAAATAGGGAGAGAAAGTGTTGGCAGAGAGTGACCTAGTAAGGATAAGAGGGAATTAGAGATAAAAATTACACATGTAGAGAGAATGTATATATAAATAAACTGGTAGTGATAAGACCACTATAAAACTAAAACTTAGGTGTCGTTTTAATTAGTTGAAAGCTTTCACTCCCGTCAAAAACTATACCAAACTCACTCACTAAAAAAAATTAAAAAATAAGAATTAAAAACCTTGAAATATTTATTGGAGAAAACATTTCACTAGTGCTTTTTGATAAATAAAAAACATGCTTATAGAAAAAATGTTTCATTTTTCGAAATATAAATATTTGCACATTCGAAGAATAATCGAGGTGATCAGCCGTTGGAGGGTATTATGAAGAAAAAGTATTCGCTTAAAAACACTACTTCAGATCATCCTCTTAAACTCACTTCAAAGGAGTAGAACATATATTTTCATTAATTATATGCCAAAATTAATAATGCCTAAAAAGTAAGAACTTGACGTTATTAGGTCAAATAAGCCACTAATCATGACCAAGAATGTTTTCTCATCTTGTTTAATCCTACAAAAGTGATACTAAAAAACTCCCAACCCCCAACTTCTTGTGTCTACACTAAGAAAATGATTTAAAAAGTAAGTATATGAGAACCCACTAATAATTAATTCTCAAAGTAACAACTTTCATGCCAAATTTAAAATTTCCCCCATGTTACATATGAGAGATAATTTTCATAAAAACCTTAGAGAAAATATAGGGGTGACCTTTTATCAATGGTATATGATTTATTTGTTGAGCTAGACCATCAATGGTATATGATTTATTTGTTGAGCTAGGTTTAGGTCGACATATATTAGAAATATCGATGCTTTAAATTCAAACACTAATTTCTCTGTACAATTCTAATGAATACAAAAAATAATAAAGTTTTAGTTGGAGTATATTTTATACAGATTATTCATCAATCATATAACTTATCCAATAAAAAAATCAACAAAGTCACAAGTTTTATGTTAAACATTTCATTAAAATTTTATAACAAATACATGCATGTGTGTGAGAAGTTGAGGACTACTCAAATCTACTCCATCAAAACCAACTAAACCCTGATTCACAAAAATTTGTAACACCAAAATTTTATAAAAGCACCCTAACAAACAAAGATTAGTTTAACGTAAAGAGTTCGAATACTATAATTCTTCCACCATTCATTAGTTTTCAAATTTAAAATACAAATAAAACCATAATATTGAAAATCTAGGAAAAAAACTTTAAGGTAAAGAATTTATGAGAATCATTACTTTTCAAAATAAAAATAGAAAAGAATAAAAAACCATAACATTGAAGAGAGAGAACAAAAGAAATTGAACTAATGTTGACTTTGCAAATATGTCTATGAAACTATAAGGAGAGGAGAATTTTAGCCTAGCCTAGCTAGGTAGACTAAAAGTTAATTATAAAAAAGCTCATTGGTCGCCCAGAAAAGATGGAATTAATACAGCTTAGTTGAAAGTAAGGGAAAAAAAAAAAGAAAAAAAGACTAGCTATCTGGTCGTCCTTCCTCTCCTCTCATGGTAAAATTACATAAACAAAAATAAAATAAAATAAAACAAAAAATAAACTACCTGATATATTTTGGATCACTGATTGAAGTTGGCTGGCATGGATGTTTGTTGCATTTGAAAAATCTGAAGAAAACAAAGATTCAAGGTAACCATCGGTATAAATAACATAGCATTAAAATATGTAAATTCAGATATAATATAATATTTATGTACCTATCACATGCGCAATAATTAGAAATTAAAACTTAAAAAGCAAATATTAAATTTCCAGTTAAATATTTATATTTATCCATTAACTTATTTGACCAACCTCTAAAATATTTTAGCAGCTCCATTTAACAATAATTTTATTATTAATTTCCTTTATTTAGACACTAGAAAAAAAAAGTAATAAGCAAAGAAATTAGACAAAATTCTAAAAATTATTCTAAAAAGTAAATAGAGTAAGTTAAACCTAAATATAACGAAGAAGTATGGTATATTTGGGAAAAAAAAATGACAATTTGTACACTAAATTTATGGTATTGTGTGAAATTTTTCAAAAAAGAAATCATGTGATGAGAGTAATGATGAAGAAAATTTTGAGAATAAGATGATGTCCCAAATTATTAAAAAAATGGAACTCGTGACTCTGCCAGGCAAGGGGTTCTGTAGTATAAAGACGTAACGACATAAAGAGAACAAAAGCGACAACGCAAGAAACAAAAAACCCTAAATGTACTGCATGCCCTTCACTGTCGTCATGCAACACAACGTGCCAGACGGAATAAAAAGAAAAAACCCTTTTTTTTCATTTCCAAAATGAAAATAAAATAAAAACCCCTTTTCTCTTCTTTTTATTTTTTAAACAATCAACGCCCAAATCCAAATCCAAATCCCCACGACTGGAAGAGCAGTAACAGTAAAAAGCATTTTTAAGACACAATTACCAATAACGCCCTCCACGTTACTTTGGCAGCATTTTAAAAAGAAAAAATTAGTCACTAAATTTTTTTTAAATTAAAATTAAATTTAACGTAGGTACCTGTTTCTGTCTGTACTTTTCTTCTCCTTCTGCTTCTTCTTTTTCTTCCTCTTCTTCTTCTTCTTCTTCTTCTTCTTCACTGGTAGTTTCCACCTCCGAACGCTTGGCTTGACGGCGCAGAGTTGCTCTCACTTGGGTCCAATACGATCCCTTGCGGCGGTTGCTTATGCCCTCCGCCGCCGCCTCCTCCACCGCTGCTCATGCTTCTCACGATCTGTCCAACGCCGAGGAAGTCTCTCGTTAACCTATCTGTCCCGCCCATGCTGACCGCGGTCAGATTCTGCTGTAGCTTCGGATCCTCTAAGGTTTCCATGTTGGTCGTTCTGTTGCCGCCGCTGTCGAATCCACCGAACGAGTTCATCCCATTCCCAGCTCCAAAGATACCACTGGCCGAGCCGCCGCTCGCGAATGAGTTCATCAGATCTTGCAAATTGTTCTCGTTTTCCCCAAACACTCCGCCGTAGCTCGGCGGAAACAGCATCCTGTCCGACGGTTTCCCACCAGATGACGAGGAGCTCCCGAATGTTCTGAGCAATGTTGCCGTCGTGTTGCTGCTCGACGTGGTGGAGCCGAGTTGAGCTGCCTTTTGAAGAAGCGCCGTCGCCGACATGTGTGGCATACCTCCACCGCTGCCGCCAGCGACACCAACACTGACTCCGGTTGCATTGCTGTAGAGAGACGGCACTGCACCTGAACTGATTTGATGATCGCCCATTATGTTAACCGAGAATATATTAGCCGCCCCACCTTCATTACTTCCATTGTTTCCGCCACTGAATTGATTTAGCAAAGAGGATTGAAGATTGTTGTTGTTGTTGCTGCTGTTGCTGTTTGTATTATTGTTGTCGCCAGTGGGATTTGAAATGAATCCCAAGTTGAAGAGGTTCGTGGCGGTGGTGGCAGGGTTGTTATTACTACTCGTATGACTTTGGATATCAGATGGGAATTGCATTAGCCCATGAAACCCCTTGTTCCCAAACAACCCTTGTTGGGATTGGCTCTGATGATCTTCATGGAAGCTATTCTGGTTAGTTTGATCGGTTAGGAAGAAAGCTGCGGATGACGACGACGATGGCATTGCCTGCTGCGGGGGCCGGAAGGACGAGCCAATCGACGGGGGAAGAAGGTGGCTGAACTGCCCGGCTCGGGCACCACCGAGGCGGAGGACGTCGTGGGCTGATTGGGAAATATTGGGATGGTCTTGGAGAGAGGATAACTGAGGGACTTGAGATAGGGTCAACCCGACATTATTGGTGTTAGTTCCATATAAATGGCTTCCAATGGCGGATCCTAAGTTGGGAGGGTGTCTTGCGCTTTCTTGGGCCAGTGCGTCGCAGAAGGCTCTGTGGGTGATGAAACTGTCCCGTCTGCAAAAACAAAAAATTCAAAATTTGTTCAAATAAATTAAAGGGCATATAGTATAGCAATAATATGAGTAGTATAGATCTTTTCTGCGATCAGCTTCTCTTCTCTTGACTGGCTTATAAATTGGATAAAAGAGAATAAAAGACATATGATAACGGAGGATTTTGAAAAGACAAAATTGAAGAAACAGCTAGTGTGTGTATCGTATATTCCAAATGGTAATAGATTTTTGCAAAGAAAAAAAATTTCTTATATATGAGCACAAAATTTTACCAACTACCAAAGATATTGAAAGTCGTTTTGTTACATTATATTTTCTACGAAAAAATTCAAACTTTAGTGGGTCCATTTCACAAGGGGTTCACGGATTCTTAATCCAAACCCATGCATCCCACGCCCACACATGAAATAACTGTAACAAAAAAAATGTAATTACAACATTCAAAATTATCACTATTATAAATACATCAATGAATGAGGGATTATTGTTACGATTAATTAGTGGTAATGCTCGGTAGGAAACCTAAGAAAAAAGTGAGAAACAAAAACGGGATCAATTAATTAATTAATTGATTTGGTATAGAAGTGAAGGTAAGAAACAAAAAGGAAAGGCCAAAAAGAAAAGGAAAAGAGAGAGTTATAAGTGTACAGCGTACTCAGCATTGGAAGAACTGAGCGTTCAATAAATGCGTAAAGAGGGAACGTATCCAACATCATGGAAAGTGAAGAATCGATCGAGGAAACCCATGTAAGGGACGGGACTCTTGTATGACTCATCTCAATCAATAGAGAGACAAGACCAGACCATATAATATATATTTTATATATATATATATAACATCACATTCCTGAAATTAATGTGGTTAAGGGAAAATAGGTGCGCAGAAGAAGCACGATCCAAATCCAAACCCAATCCAATCGCTCTCCAGTTATGGGAATATAAGGCGGAAGGCAACACGTGAAGGCGAAAAGGGGCGGTGTTCCCGAGAGGGAGAAGAAATTAAAGAAATGATTAAAATTAAATTAAATTAATTAAAATGGAGATTAACCTGGAGAAGAGAGTGCCGCAGTCGCAGCGGTACTCGCGGGTGCCGCAGGTCTTGGAGTGGGCTTTCCAGTCGGACTGGACGGCGTAGCGCTTGGAGCACTTGTCGCACTTCCACTTCTTCTCGCCGTGCTTTCTGGAGTAGTGCTTTTTGATGCCGGTGAGGTCGCCGAGGGCTCGTGAGGGGTCGTGGTGGACGCAGCTGGGCTCGGGGCACAGGTACACCTTCCGCTTCGGCTCCTTGGTGCTCTTCTGCTTCAGCTTCCACGGCAAGTTGTGGCCTCTTCTGTGCAGCTGCAGATTCTGCTCCCTCTGGAATCCCTTGTTGCACACCTCGCATATGAACCTGTTCGTCGCCATTAGCGTCTTCGGACTCAACGCAATCACCTCCGCATCTGGATCTGCGTACACACGAAAAATTCAATTCCAATTCCAATTCTAATTTAGGGTTTTCCAATTCCAAATTCCAATTTAATTCTATTGTTGGGGTACTTGCTTGGTGTTCCTGGCTGGTTCCTCTTTTTCTTCGGAGGTGGGGCCGCCGTCGACGAATTCGAATGCTGCTGCTGCTGCAGCTGCGGATTATTATTCCTCTGCGCTACTTCTTCTCGAACTCCAAATACTGGTACAGATGAAGAAGACGCAGCCATCTTCTATATAAATTCAATTCAATTCCACCTCTAATTTTCTTCTTCTTCTTCCTCTGAAATTAAATTGACTACCTTTTCCTTCTTTTCTACGCACATGCAAAAACAGAGCGGTTTCCTTCAAATCAATTCGGAATCTTGAATCTGAAAACAAGCAAGGAATAGAGCGAGACGGAGACACAGAGAGAGAGAGAGAAAGAGAGAGAGAGAGGGAGGAATTAAAACCTAACAAGCTTAGAAGAAGCTATGGGAATAAATTGGAAGCAAAACTTGGGATATGGAGATGGAGGATGAAGAGAAAGATAGAGGAATCCACTCCATCTTTGCAGCCATTAGATGCTTTTACTCTCTCTCTCTCTCTCTCTCTCAACTTCTATATTGCCCTTTTTTTTTTTCCTTTTTCTCTCCTCTTTTCCTTGACCCCTCCTTTTCTTTTGCCTGTTTGGTTTAAATCAGAGAGGGAAGGAAAAAAAAAAGAAAAAAAAATGGTTCCGAGTAAGTGATGTTACTCTCTGCGGTTCTTCTTTGGTTTGGTGTCATGCAGATACAGAAGCACATATACATAGAGGAAAAAAATAAAAAAGACCACAATTCAGATTTTTTTTTTAATATTTATTAAAATAATTTCCCCATTTTTATTCTCTACTGCTTCAGATTTAACTCAAAAATTTTTGCCTGCCATCAATAAAAGTACAAACTGGAAATTAATTGAAGGGAGAGAGAGAGAAAGAGAGAGAGAGAGGGTAAGGCCTACAGGTCGGTGGACCCAATCCACAGCCGCATAACGACATCGTATGGTGCGTGAGGGCAGCATGAACAGCTCTTTCTCTTTCTCTCTCTCATATTTCGTATCTTGTTACTCACTTCCAGACAACCCTTTCTTCGTCACCCTGCCTTGGTGGGCCTCACTGCTTAACAGGGAAATCGAAATATTTAAAATTAAAAAAAAAAAGAAAACCGGAAAAAAATAATAATAATTTTTTTAAAAAGAAAAAGGGAAAAAGAAAAACTCAACCCTTTTGGGAGAGATCAGAGAGATCAGAAAAAAGGAAATAGAAAGTGGAGAGTGGAATTGGAAAACACCTGAAGGGAGAACTCAAGGGAATTGGATGAGGCTGTTTGTGTTTGGCTGAATTATTTCACCTTAAACAACACACGTATAATAATAATTATTATAATAAATAAATAAATGATCAATTTCACTGTTTCATGATAATATAAATATAAATATAAACAAAGGTAAGCCTTTTGCTTCCCTCCCGCTAGGGCTTCCTCCGGTTGCGGGATCTGTAAAATGAGGGCAAAAAGATGCTGTCTCTAATTAACACCGTGTTTGGCTCGGTTACATGGCCGTCACATCATGCCGCAAGGGCACTTTCGTCATTTCATCCACTGGTCGAATCAAATTTGTAAACCTAAACCTAACCCTTCAAAACCCAAAAACACACTCACTTCGAATATTTCTCCATTATTAAATCCCGGGACCATTTTTTTAATGATTTTATTTATCCCTGCTCGTAAATTTTTAAGTATTTCCGAAAATTCCATATTTGTTTCGATTTTTATTCTGAGAAATTTTCTCAAGTGTTTACCCTTAATTTTTATATATAAAAATATATTTGGAGATAAAGGATATATTTTTTTTTTCTTTGGGACCTGGTCTGATTTTAGTCTATTGGATGCTTCAGAATGACAATGTTTAGTGACATAAAAGAAATTCGAATATATTTATGGGCTAATTAGGCATATGGATTTTTTATATATATTATAGTAGGTTATCAAACTATCATAAAATTTTAATTGATTGGAAAATAATTCTAATCTATGTATTTTCATGGGAAAAATGATAATTTCCTCTTCAAACTTTTAATATGAAAATTTTAATCTTTGTGGTCTAAATTTTGCAACAATTTAATTCTTACAATGAAAAGTCTCGTCAAAGTAAAATTTCAATTTTTATTGTGTAATAGTTTAGCTCTTATAGTATATAGACACATTCAGTCTCTGAATATTTTATCGATGTGTATATAGGTAAGAAACTCTATTACACTTTGACAAAATTCTAAACGGTGAGAACCAAATTTTTACAAATTTGGAATTAACTACATAGATTAATTAGTGTATATATTAAAGCTTTAGAAATTAAGGGTCAATTTCATCTTATTTGTGTTTGCTAAGTTTTAATTAAAAGAAATAGACTTGTATCGGTCCAATACCCATGGATTCAAGAATGATAAAACAATTTTTTTATTTGTTTTTTCAAACAAATTGGAATCGAGAACATGAACAAGAAAGTTGTTTTTGTTTTTTTCCAAAATTTCTATACAATAAAATACATTTTTTAAAAAAATGAGAAACCAACGCAAACATAAATAGTTGTCAAATACTTAGATATTTTAATAAAATTGAAAACGAAAAACAGAAAACAGAAACATTACCAAATGGGCCTTTAAATTATAACAAATTTGAAAATACATTAAGCGCCGTTTGGTAACGTTCTCATTTCTTATTTCTTGTTTTCATTTTATTTTAAGAAATCTAAGCATTTTGCAACTAATTATGTTTTTATTTTTATTTTTTTTAAAACATAAATAAAAAAATTGTTTCAGTAAATCACTCAAAACTAAAATCAATAGTTAATGTGAGAGGTATAGGGATAGATTAAACCATTTTGACCCAATTTAATCTTACAGTACACAACCAATTCTATTAACACGACATATTGCAATTTTTCTCCCACTAAATTTATTTAATTTACTCCATATTAAATATTATTATTTAAATGTTAATAATATTAGGTGACATAATGTTGGATATTTTCCAAGGTAATAATTTAAAGTAAACTAATTATATTCCTAATAATTAGGTCACATTCTGTATGGTGTCTGAATTTCTTTTTCCCCTAAGAAATCTTTTAACAAAGGAAAATTGCCTATGTTGAACTATTGGGTAAAAGTACTGAAATTAACTTGTAAACTACATAAATTTTATAATTTCAATTACTTAATAATAAAAAATAAAAAGAGAATTCCAGCGCTATCAAAGAATTATTGGGGAGATGGAACGATAAAGATGGTTTTTTTTTCTACGGACAAGATATTACATTAAATGAGAGAGAGAGTGGAACCTGTCACTCATACAGAAAAATGTTTATGCTTAACTTTGAAAAAATAAATAATAAAAAAGTTTTACATCCTTTATGAAATGATTGTAAAAAGGTTATCTTTTTTAATTTTTTTCGAAGGGTTGAATCTCAAGCATGACTCCAAGACCACTTTTTACCGTTACAATACTGTTCATTTATGAGATTTAAAAGTATTTTCAAGATGTGATCATAAATAAAATCTCCTTTGATATAAATTTTTTTATTTTATTATTATTATTTTAGTACAACATGTGGGGATGGGGAATGGAACACGCTTGCTTTGGTATATAAATTTTATTTTTTAAAAAATAAGTTCTTCGAACTAGTTGTTTATTAATAATTAATTTGTTTCTTTTTATCACGGAAGTTTAAAATGAAAAAAGAAAAAAAGTGTTTTTTATGCTGCTCTCCAAAACAATTTGATTTTCAAAAATTAAGTTTATGTATTACTATTTTTTTTATTTTTAATTTGTTTTTTGAAGTCTTACCCCCACATTCTTATACATAAAAGAATTTTTTTTAGTAACTTGTATAATTTTAAATCTTTTTTTATTTATATCTCTCAATTTATACTCTCTAAAAATATTTCTCTTTAAAAAGTTTTTTTTTTTATTTCTCTAGACTTTTATTTTCATGTCCTTAGGGAGTGATAAAAATCCTACACGGATCGTATGAAATAATAAATATATATTTTATTCATTAGTTTACTAATTAAGAATAAAAATAATAAATATATTTTTAAACTAATTATTTATACTAGTAAAAAATATTTATATATATATATTTCTTACTCTTTCTAATTTTTTAAATTCTAAAAATAATTAAAATTAATTACTAAATTGATACTTTTTTCCATCAAGATTTTTCGTCCGCAAACAAGGATTCCTCAACATGGACTTCGAATTTCTCTAACTTTTTAAAAAAAAAAATCTTTCCCTGAGATTACGCGTTTGGCAAGGACACAACCTTATGCTATCATATATGATTCTATCGAGAGGTCTTGTATTCAAGCCCTAGCTTTTTGATTTATTATATTTTAGTCTTTGAACATTAAATTTTTTTTTTTTTTACTTTAGACACTAAAATAGATTTTTTAAAAATCTAGTGACTAAAATAGGGTTTAAATCATTTAATTACCGGACATTTCTTAAACATTTTCTTTTTTTGTTTTTTCTTTCTCAATTTTGCAAAGTAGGTTATTTGGAAGTGGTTTGATATCGTTTATGTTTCTTATTTGTTGTTCTAGTTTTTTAGGAATAAGTATTTTTTGTAAAAGTTTATGTTTTTCATTTTTCATTCTTAAGAAACATCCATAAATCGTATATAATTTTTGGAAACAAGTCTTAAATCTATTTGATAACGTTCACTATTTATGGTTTCTCATTTCTTATTTATAATTTTCTCTTTTTAATAAATTAAAATAAAACTACACTTAGTTTCTTACTATTTCTTTTTTAGTAAAAAAAAGAAACAAAACCATGTTCGTTAACTGTTCCCTTATTTCTCGATTTCTAAAACTTTATATGAATTTTAATTTTAAAAATAAATATTAAAACTTTTATGGTGATATTTATTTTTAATAATTATTATGAATTTTATAAGTCATGAAGATCAAATAAAAATTTTATTTATATTTTAGAAAAGCCTGGAAACAGAAAAAAAACAAGAAAATTGAATTTGTAGTTTTTGAAATTTCTACACCATTTTCAAAACCTTTTTTGAAATTAATAAACTAGAAACAAGATCAGTTGACAAAAACTTATTAAAAAATTAGAAATGAAAAACTAGAAACAAAACATCGAACATTACTAAACAACTCCCTAGTTTCTTATTTCTTATTTTTTTCCAACTTTTCAAATAAATAAATAAAAAGTATTCTTTTATCATTTTTTACTTATAAGATTTATGATAATAATAATTATATTTTAAACACAACATAAATTTTTAAATAACTTCTCATATATAATTTTTATTTCTCTAGTTTAATATTTGGAAAAAAAAAATACATTTTAAATTGATTATCAAATACATTTATGTTCTTTTGTTCATAGTTGTCCAACAAAATTATTTTTCGTTTTTTAACAATCATGAGACAAGAAATGATAAAAGAAACAAGAACATTATTAAAGGAGTCATTTAATAACAAAATCTTGTTGTAAGTCTAATATATCTCAAGCTAAAAGGTAAGTTTGAATCTCCACCTCCACATATTATTATATTAAAAAAATAACAAACTCTCGTTTTACAAAACTGTAAGTGAATGTCAAAAATAAAAAGTAGTTTTTAGAAAACAGATTTTTGTTTTTCAATTTGTTTTCTTTAACACTATGTTTTTAGCTCAAAGACATAACATTTTTTTTAGTAATAACATATGGGGGTGTAGAATTGAACTACAACCTTTTGATTGAAGATATACAACAGTTACCAGTGAGCTATACTCACTTTGACCTAACGACATAACATATTTGTTTATGATAAATCTCTTTGATATAAATTTTCACTTTCTTGTTTTTTCCTCTCTAAAAAATTTATTACTTCTTTAAAATTTTCATCTCTTTATTATTTTCATTTCTCTTCCTCTTCTAATATGTATTTCTTTGATTGCTATAAAATTTTATAATAACTTTTTCTAAACTTCTCTCCAATATTTCTTGCATATATCTCTCGAAATTTCTCTTTCTATATAACTTTTCTTTCCCCTTTCTCCAATTTATCTTTTTCTCTCTTAACAAGTGTCTCTGTCATTTTTCACCCCAAATTTTCTGTCACGGTAACTTTCTTATTTTTCTCTCCTTCAAATTTAGTGTCTTTTTACTCTCTAAATTTACGTTCTAAAATTTATTTCTCTCCTCTAAATCTCTCTCTCTCTCAAGTTTCTTTCTTTGTCTCTAACTTTTATCTCTTGCTCTCCTGACTTTTCTATAAATATCTAAAGCATTTATTACTTTGATCTAAAATTTCTCTCTAAAAAGTTTTTCCTCCCAAAATTTTATTTCCCATCTCCACATATTTTTCTCTTTCTAGCACATTTTACCTTTCTAAATTTATTAAAAAAAACAAAAGGAATTAGTTTTTATTTCTATTTTTTAAATTAAGCTTACAAACATTGTTTTTATTTTCCCGACATGTGTTTTCTTTTATTTGTTTACTTTTTAAAAAATTCAAAATCTAAATAAAAATTTGAAAATAGTCTTATTTTCTAAAATACATACTAATTAAAATAAAGTAATTTTTTTTTTCCTTTTTATAAGTTTAACAAATATAGAGTGAGAGAGGGATTGAGCTTACTTCCAACCTTACAAAACTGTGTTCTTTTTTACCCCTATTTTACTGGAACTCTTAAATCATTATATATATATGTGTGTGTTTATATACACAACAAGTGGGGTACATGATTCGAACGCATGACCTCTTGGTTAGAAACATAGGTTGATTATCGATGATCTAAGCTCATGTTGACCTCATTCTTGAACATTCATTGAAACACACATTTCATTGAAAATACACATCTCCATCAATAAAATAGGAAAATACAAAAAATTAGTTCTCACTCGCTTAAGGAGAGAGAAAAACAGGGATATAGAATTGACAAATATAAAAATTTCTAAAAAATAATTCAATAGAATTGAAAAGAAATATATAAATTAGATATTATTAATTAAAGGGTCAAAATAGTATAAAAACAAACGTTTCCATTCAGTTATTGAGTATATTACTGTCAAGTTGCACGCTTGCTTACATCACAGCATTGCCATAAGATTGAAAATTCATTAGAGCAAACAAGTAATTCAATAATAATAATAATAATAAAAATAATGATGATGATAAATTTTAATTTTAATTTTCAAAATATCCATTTTAATTAAGAGTTAAAAAAATTATCATTTTTTTTTCTAAACCTTTCAAATGAAGTTAAAAAAAATTATAGTCTATTGCTATTATTATGTTACAAAATTTATACTTTAAACCAAATCTAGGTGGCTTCAATTTATGCGCTACACCTAAACAGTTATTACACATATTTAAAATCACGAAATGTCAAATGTTAACATTATATTATTAATAACAAAAATTCAAGCCAAAACGAACATAGTTGAGCGATAGTTAACATATTCCTCCAACCAAGAGGGATTAAGTTTAATCCCCCTATATGTTGTACTAAAAGAAATCAAATATTTACATTTTGAAATTTAAAGAAAAAAATATACAGTTTTATAATTTATAGATTAGAAGATAGAACAAAACTTAAAGTTTATAGGATTACGAATATTAAGGATTTTGAAAATTCATAAATCAAAATAATTTTTTTTAAAGTTTAGGGCCCGTTGGGTAGTGTTCTCTTTCTTGTTTCTATTTCCTCTTTTTTATAAAGAAAAATTGAATTGCATGGCCTCAACACCTATAGATTGAAAAATGATAAAAAAATATTTTTATTTGTGTTTTTAAACAAATTGGAAACGGGAACAAGAAACAAAACTTATTTTTGTTGTTTTAAATTTCAATACAATTTGGTGAATGTTTCTAAATAAATGAGGAAAATGAAACATAAATAGTTGTTAAATACTTGGATTTCTTAATAAAATTATAAATAAAAAACATGAAACACGAAGGTCACCGAACAGACTATTATGGCTCGTTTAGTAACGTTTTCGTTTGTTGTTTCTGTTTCTTTCTTTTAATTAAGAAAAATAGAATTACATCACTTCCAATACCCATGAATTCAAAAATGATAAAATAATATTTTTATTTATGTTTTAAATAAAGTTGAAAATTGGAACAAAAAACAAGAAACTTGTTTTTGTTGTTTCAAAATTTCTAATACAATTTTGAGAATTTTTCTAAAAATAAATAGAAACAAGAAACATAAATAGTTGTTAATGTTTAAATTCTATAATAAAATTGAAAACAAAAAACAAAAAAACATTAACAAACGGACTTGTTGGAAGTAATTCTCACCTTATACGTGGCATATGATGATTGGATGATAAGAAATATACATGACCTCCATCTATAAGCTTGAAGTTTCATAACATCAGTTCATTTATGTGGCCGAGCCGATGTCTTGTGTGGTCGAGCCGATCAAGCTTCCTGAAGGCACCTCTTTCATTAAGACGAACCACCTAGCTTCACCTCGGCTCAATCCAAGGCTCCAACAGTCACGTCATGATAGTGCGCCACGATTCATGGTAACCTTAAAGAGTCGTTGAGGCGTTGTCGGGAAGATTGTCGGGGGAGTCACCTATAAATRGAGCTCATTCATTCCGTTTGAGGTACACGAACATCCCTGTTCTCTCTAAAAAGCATTTCGGGCTGTTTCTGACTTTGGCATTGGAGTGTTCTTTGTCTTGCAGGTCAATTATCTGGTCTATTCTAGCTCACCTATCTGGTCATCCTAGCGTTTTAAAAAGGACTCTTAATTGAAATGAGATGCTAATCCCAACCTGAATCAAATAGTTAAGAATGAGATGTTGGATTTCCAACCCTATCTTGTTGAAGAAAAAAAATTCAAATGAAATTTGAACTTAAAAAGTAATTAAGAAAAAAGAGAGATTTGCATTTGTGGAATTAAAAGAACTTTAAGATTGCGTGCGACAGTAAATAAATTTAGTAATTTCCTTATTTAGTTTAGTATTTATTACTTTCCTTCGAAAGACAGATCCTTCAAATGCCAGCTACAATTAAAAAGAAAAAAAAATTATTATTTTATTTCTGAGTGGAGGAAGAAATTAAAGCCAGCTTGTTTGCAGACTTGTCATTCTTCTAAACAGTGACAGCTTAACAATAACCATGCATCATTGTCATGCATTTTTTCCATTTTTATATTACATTAATATTAATAAAATTTAAACCATTAAATTGAGTGGATAAAAAAATTAGTCCACTAACAGCCATTAGGTGGCTTTTATAATGTATGAATGTTTGAAGTTTGTGATAATATACCAAAGGGAGGGCTTAATTAATAGATTTGGCAAATGGGTTGCTTTGTCAAAATTGAAGATTTTAATTTTTCAACTTTTTAAGGAAAATTATTTCCCATTAAGGGTTTGTGATTTTTGTATGATAAATATTCTACCCTTTCCCTTGAAAAACATTTGGGAGATTGCGACCAACTTAGTAATGTTTTATTGCTATCTCTTCTCTCTCCCAATTTGGTTCATGAAAAGCTTAAATAACCATTCAAATCTTTTGTTCTCATCTCTACCTAATGAACTGAATAGCTTATAGCTCATTACTTTTAAATGTATTTTTAAAATCTTGTAATCAATTTTTAGGAAAGTTATAATACGTGTAAAATTGGTTGAGATATTTACAAATTTGTTGGGTAAAAAAAAAATTGTAAATATAACAATTTTGTCTTGATATATCACTAATATACCATATTTACATCTATACCTCATAAAAAATAATCATTTATATATCATTTTTTATCATTAATAAAATATATTTACCAATATAAATTAATCCCACATATAAACTAGTTCACTTTTATTTTACCCAGACGCGATAAGTGTCGGAAACAGCAAGGTCTCAAAAATCTCGTTTACAGCGGTTGGGCCTATCCTGACGAAAATGAAAAAAGCATCGGGAGAAATGTTTTTCCCCGAAGAAATATGCAGTATCGCCAATAAATAATTTTTCCGATGCCTTCATTTTTGTGAGGAAAAATATACTTATGGCGGACATCGTTTTAATTGGTAGAGCTTCACCGAATGTGGTTAGAGCGACGATTTGACTGACGAGAAAAAAGCGTTTGGCAAAAAGTTTTCCCAACAAAATTTTAAGCTATGACAACGAATTTTTGCATCGGGAAAAGTTAGATTAGGATGACAAAACTGTTATTATTGCAAAAGTTTGTTTTTCTCAAATTTTTTTTAACAATTATAATTAATGATGAAACCTAATGTTGATTAAAATAATCATTATAATCACTAATGAATCCATACTAAACTATTATTCTAACTTGTCAAAGCGAACTTAATTCAACGGTAATTGACATATACCTCAAATAAAGAAATTTTGAGTTTGATACTCCATTCCTATAAATACTAAACAACTATTTAATAACTTGAACATATTTCAACCAGTAATTAAGACCTATTTTCTATCAAAGAGTTGAGTTTTAAATTCAACCCTGCATATGATGTATTAAAAAAGAACAAAAGAAAAAATTAAGCTATTATTGAATTTATAATTTTCCTTTCTTTTAATATGCTATTTTTGTGCCACTGTATTTTTATTACTATATTTACCGTCGAACCCTCAAAATGTCTCTTTAATCAATTTGTTTACTAATGTGAAGCCGGCAATTATCCTATAGGATTTTGAAGACTTTTGGATCTATTCTCAGCTCGATTTAAAAGTTTAGGCTAAATATATGTTTTATTTTTAGTACTTATTTTTAAATTTAGTCATTTAAAAAGTTCCAATTTCAAATATAAGGGACACAAGGGACTAAAAATATATTTAAAAATTAGACCAAATATATGTTTGAGTTTCTAAAATAAAAAATCTTCAAACATAAGGGAGTAAAATTAAAAACGTACCCAAACATCAGAAACTAAATTAGTGGCAAATCTAAAATTTAATGTCAGGCACAACCACATATAAATATAATGGGCAATAGCAGATCTTGAATTTGATGTCGGGCACAGATTCATATACACATAATGTAGAAATATAAAATTTAACTTTAAACTTGTCCATGTGTATCAATTTTTACCTAAAATTTCAATTCTATCAAACTACATCACTACAGCACTTTTGACTTTTGCCAATGGAAGATTTCGCAATAAAATGCAAAGTCATCGGCAGAAGGCAGTTTTCGTGAAGAAATCTTCTTTCACCTGAAAAGTCCAATAACTTTTGCGATGAAATTCGTTTTAATCGCGAACGCTAGTTATGATGATGAAATGTTTTCGTCACCAAAAAGTCGCACGGGGTTTTGGCCCCCAAAATTTCGTTGAAACTAAAACGTCAAGTTTATGGCGTTTTGGCAACAAAATTTTAAAGCCTTTTCTGACAAAATTGAACTCGTCAGCAAAGGCTGCCCTAAATCGAGCACTCCCACTTTTCTTCAACATTTTTCTCTGCCTCTTCGACTGAGACCCCCGGGTGGCGATTTTCAAAGATTTCGCAATAAAATGCAAAGTCACTCGCCGCGCGCTGCACCGCCACCGTGTCGCCGCTGCCACCTTGCCTTTTGTAAGACCATCCCCGCAGCGTTTTTCAAAGAATCACCCACGCCCTGTCAGTTTCTCTTGCTGCGGCGCCGCTCGCTTTCAATCACCGCCGTCACCCTCTAGGTAATTTCCCTTTGTCTCTAATTTTCGTATGTCTTCAACTGTATCGAGGTTTATGCTTTGTGTTTTATGAGCTAATTATGGTTCCATTTTCTATGATTTGAAATTTTCTTTCGATTAGGTTTTTGTTTCTCAATTTATTCTCTACTTTGTAGTTGTTGAATGTTTAGACCAAGGCATGTAAACGTACTTTTAGTACTTATATGTCTTATTTGTTGTTCGTGGTTTACCAAAACTTTTATTTGAAACTGGATTAGTTTATTAGAAATAAAGTGTGTAAGTTTTCAATTTTTTAGATATTAGATAAGAAATTTATTAGTTAGAAATTATAAAATAACGTAAGAAAATTATAGTGTCATACTTATAAAAAATTTTGGTTAATAATAATAATTTTTTTAGTACATTTTGGTTAATAATAATTAATTTGAAAAGAAAAGAAAATATGATCAAAAGTAGTGTTAATGATTGATGACTCATTGCTATTTTGAATGAACAAATGAAATGTCCGTTTTCTGTAGGACTTTTTTGGAAGCTTTATTCATATATTTTGTTTGGGTTTCTTTATTTTAGAGTAAAACAAAAACTTTATCTCCCCTCAAATACCCACAATGATTCAATATTATTTAAGAGTAAGACAATGTGTGAGTATGATAGAACTTTTTTTTTTGTTCGGAGAATGTTTGTTTGATTGTTGAACTCATTAATTTATTTGTGAGGGTGCTGAGATGTTGCTTGTTTGATTGAATTTATTGGTTTTGTAATTATCGATTATTTTGGTTGGGAGTGTGCTAGTTTGGTTGTAAACTCGTTAATTTGGTTGTGAACGTGCTAATGTTGCTTGTTTAATTTAATTTATTAGTTTTGTAAGAAAGATGTTGGTGAGCCTTAAGTATCTAACTAGATTTGAGTTGAGTTATCTCTTAGTTTAGTTCTTTCCTTAGTGGCTATATTGTCTTAGTGATATTATCAACGCTCTCGATAGTACTAAAAAATCTCCAACTTTTGACTACACCATCCATCCTAAAAAATCACCACACATACCCTCATCTCATTTTGAAAGCGAATTTGAGATATTTCCATTTTTAAATTGATGACAAAATGGATCTAATTTTTCTGATTCTTTTAGGGTTTAAGTACATTGCCTGTTTTACACTAAATTGGGGATTGTTTGAAGAGTATCATTGAGAATAAATAAGGATTTGATTAAGGTTAGAGATAGATTCTCACCAAAGTATGTAGAAGGAGTAAAATAGTTTACAGAATTGGCAAAACTTCACATGAATAATATGGGAAAAACAAGATGTCGAGGAAGATATTGTATGAATTCAATGTAGCATTTAGTTGATGGAATATAGAGATATTTATTTATAAATAGAATATCACATTCATATACTCAATGGATATACTATGGAGAAGAACCAATCTATTCAAGTAGTTATACAAAACATGAAACTCCTTCGCATGATGAATTAAATAATAGAGAATCCAATGTTGCGACTAATGAGGATGATGAGATATTTGGTATTCTCAATGATTTATAATGCTCCGTTGTAGAAGAGGTATGTACTGCACAACTGCTATGCTGAGATAAGAGTCGTATCGCGAGTAAGTTTAGCTTATGCTAAGTTCACTTTAAGAATAATCATGCTAATTTTTTTAACTATATAACACTAAATTTATTTTTCTTCTTTTATGGCATGGTAATTAGCATTTGAGATTAATTCGACTTCCAAGACAAAGTGTATCTGTCCTATATGAACAATCCAGTGCACAATTTTATGATTGGTTCCAAACACAGGAATAATAATTTTTAGGGTTTGAATGTAGACAAACACAAAAAGAAATCATTAAGTAGTTTGTTATGATCCACAACAGGTTTTGACATTGTGGTAACAAGGCGAATTAGATGATAATCTTTATTGACTTCATTAGGGTCCTCATTAACTGCACGTTCATATAGTGGTTGTCTTGTAAACGGATTTAATTTTGTAATATAAAATAAGATAGTCGTTGAACCACACAAAATAGCGAGGTCATGGTGTGTGGAGGAGAAGGGGGTCGAGGTGAATTTTTACGGTGTCTTGAGTGATGTGTGGAAGTTAAATTATGATAAAGTGAGACGTGTCAGACTTGTTAAGTACAAATGATTTGAGACAGAAGAATAGAATTTGAGTTGACTTAAGTTTTAAGTCAATTAATACGTCTAATTATTTGTATGTAGACAACCTATTAATTCTCGCTGGTTAAGATCAACAAGTTTTTGATTTGGATTATCCCAAACTTGACAATAATTAAAAAGTTGTGCAAAATACTCTAAATAAACGCGTATGAGATATTTCAGAGTACAAAGACGTATAAAATGATCAAATTTCGTTGTTAGAAGTAGGACCTAGGATCACAGTATAGATGAATCCACTAAAGATAGTTCATTGCATAGAGATGATGTTGATCTTACTATCGTTGAGGGTTGAGTAATCCAACAACAGTGTAATAGAAACATAGATGTGAGCAATGTGAATGAATTTGTAAACAATGAATCATACGATGTGGATGCGTTAGTTGATAATAGTATGGATGATTTTGATGATGAGTACGATAGTAAATAAACATACCTCCAAATATGTCGATTTAAAAATATGTTGGATAATTTATCCATCAAATTGATTTATGTTAAGTATTTGTTTCATTAATATATAATATTATTGGTTGGAAAGCTAACGGCGAGGTGCCAACTAACCTTTGTTTGTCTAAGTTTGTAGAAAAAATGTCATATCCATACTAAATAGATCAGTTACAACAAGCACACGTACATGGTGATCATCAGCAGACTCACCTGTTTCGTCATTTCCTCCAAGTATGTTGATTTAAATATATGCAAAATAAATAAGTCATTTGTATTCAACTAATTAGTTTAGTTTTGACAACATACATATAGGATGGGAGTGCGATGATACATCTGATTGACAGAACTAGAGGCTCAAGTTCTTCAAAGTGTTAAAGGTAACTATACACAGTAAATAAACCAACGTGCAGCCTGGATGCCACATTTTCTTTCACAATCAGAGGATATACTCACGAACAAGTTCAATTGAAGGCTAGAGTTTGGAGTGGGGTCGAATAAAGTGACAAATATGGCGGTTATAACCCATCTCAAAGTAAAATTTCTATTACTTAATTCTTTTATTATTATGTATGATGTAACGGTAATAACCCTCCACTTGGTTTGGTATTTTTTTTATAGGGTCATTTCATATTCGACGACTCAGACCAAGTTATGATGGATTTCATTAATCATGTGAAGCAAATAACGTACAAGGAATATAAGGTAAAGTTGTATAAATACAACAGAGAACAACCCACACCTGAGATTGCTCACAACAAACAACTTGAAGAGTTGTTGGCAAGACCAGTAGATTGGAACATGTTATCCGATAGATGAGAGATAGATGAGTGGAAGATAGTTTACAAATATAACTTATACTTATTTTTTATACTTTATATTCGATATTTTTTTATATAATTTTCTTTTGCTAACAACAATCTGAGACCAACAAATGCAATAGGATGAAGCTCCCGTTCAACCATCACGTTAGGTCGAAAGCGTTTGTTACTATTGCCAAGGAAAAGGTACAATGTGATATTATTTTTTAATTCATATACTTTAGTACTTATGATTATAAAAAATTATGTGTTTTCCAGTGCAGAAAGAGTAAGAGGGAGGCGAACACTTTGGTGAAATTGATTTGTTCGAGGAGACAAGATACTCTGATATTAAAGGTTGGGTCGAGGGTGCCGAGACAACATACATAAATTTACTACTCTTGTAATAATTAATTTCAAATTACATTTGAAATTATTTTGTTGCTTTTGAACTATTTATGCAATTAGACATGATACGTCTCAGAAAAGAATCTATTAGAAAAGGTATCAAATCGATGTTAGACCCAGAAGTAATAGAAATGGTTCTTGGGTCTCGATCAGACTATGTTAAAAGCTCTGATTGGGGCCCACAACCTAAATTTCGTAAAGGTTCTGCATCTAGTGTAGTCTTCAGAGCGAGAAAAAGAGTTGTATGAAGAAATATCTATTCTAAGAGGAGAATACGAGGAACATCTCTCATAGAAATACAAAGAGTTAGAGGAGCGTCTCTCACAAAAAGATTATGTTTCATGAATATAATAGTGACTTGTTTCATGGCTCGTTATAGAAAGATAAATGCGATTAGCCTACAGTTATGG
>NW_019104797.1:103460-114715 GCF_001995035.1 Momordica charantia | reverse complement strand
ATTACAGCGTCAAGGTCTCGCTGAGGGCCGTTATCAGCATTCACACCCCTCCGCTCCGTCGTATTAGTAGAGCTTGCTGAATGCACCATCTTTGCATATATTTTCTAGATCGGGATGACTTAGGATGTCCTTTCCCACAGACGGCACCAAATGTTTATGCAGGAGTTTGCACAACGGTTCTTCACGAATCGAGCTCGAACTCGGTCTCCGATTCCGACCTGAACACTAGAGTGGACCTGCACAAGAGAGTAAGCACTCCGACGCTCAAGTTAGTATAGATCGGACTCCGTATTTTGTTCGAGGTGAGATTCGATCCCTGAGCGTGAAATGAAGTCCTCTATTTATAAGTGATGGATCCGACAGTACACACGACCGGCAGTTATGTGTTTTGTCTCATATCGGACCTGTCGGGTTCCGAGCAGGTCGGACCCCAGTCAGGTCGAACCTTGGTGCCCATACTTAGTCTTTTATAACGGGCGAACCCGGTCTCCTCGGCGGGGCCGAGGTGGACCTATGCAATCCTTTTTAATTGGTTTCTTCAAACACTAATAAGGGTCCTCCACGTGTCTCGGGTACGTTTACCCCTGAACATGTTTAATATAAATCTATATTTATATGATAAGTTTGAACCCATGCCCAATTTGAAAATTTGAATAAATCAAGGAAAATAATAACAATTTGAAAAAAAAAGAAGAAAAAAAGAAAAAAAAGAGAAAGAACTGTACCTTTCACGACGAAATATGCAATTCATCGTGAAAGGTACCTACAGTGACGAAAGTTGATTCATCGTTATAGTAGAAATTGCTTATCGCAAGTGGACGAGTCAACTTTTAATATAGTTGGTAAGTGAATATCAATATCGTCCTCTAGATTGTGTTTCTAGCTCACTCAAGTACCATAAATACAATCGCTTAATTTTATTTAGAGAACTAAAATCAAATGGGGGAATAGAATCAAAACGTTTAAATATGCAATACTAAAGCTAAATCAACGGGGAGAAAGGTCATAGGGAATTGATTTCTCCTATTGAATCTATGAACCAATTAATCAATTATTAAAGATTGAACGAATTATTAATTTTATAGGCTAAGAACTCTCAAATCAAAGTTGCCTCTCCCGAGCGCAAGCGAATTCTGGTTACCAATTAAGAAACTAATATCCCTATTTAATTTCTATAATAAGTAAATGCTTTATTGAATAAGTCTTTTAGGGCCCGTTTGGTAACGTTCTCGTTTCTCGTTTCTTGTTTCCTGTTTCTTGTTTCTTGTTTCCTGTTTTCTGTTTCTAATTTTTTGTTTCTTGAACAAAAGAAATAGAAGCAAAAATATGTTTGATAACTCTTTCCTGTTCCTTGTTTCCATTTTTAATTATTTTTAGTTCAACAACTTGTGTGAGGGTCGAGCTTTGAACTCACCACCTCTGACCAAGAATATATATCTTTAATTAAAGTTGACTTATTTTTATTTTTAGTTAAAATAAAATTTAGTAAATATAATATGAAAGATATAAAATATACTAGGAGAATATAATTTATCCAAGAAAATATAATTTACAATATAAATTTCTTTCATATAAAAATATAAATTATTAGCTTTAAATAAAAATAAAAATTTCAAAATATTTTTAATTTGAAAATAATTTTTTTTTTTGTTTTAAGAAAATATAATAACTTTAAATAAAGAATATGTTTTCAAAAGGTGTTAAATTAAAAAAAAATAAAAAATTAAATTATTAGCTTTAAATAAAAAATAAAATTTCAAAACATTTTTAACTTGAAAATAGAAAATTTTTATTTCAGGAAAATATAATAACTTTAAATAAAGAATAAATTTTCAAAAGGTTTTAAATTAAAAAAAAAACAAATTTGAGCTTCGTGAGGAGCGAACTCTAGGTGTGGGAGTATAAGATCGCTTTTAGGCCCTTCTTGCACAAGTCGACCACAACATAGTTGATTAAAATTTAACGTGTGAAATGAAATAGAAACGGCAAGAACGAAACTACTTTTTGTAGTTTCCAAAAATTGATCCTTTTTTTGGAAACTTTTCTCACATCTGAGAAACGAGAAACAAAATTGGTTACCAAACATGTCTATTTCTAAAAAAATGAGAAACAAGAAGAAGAAACAGGAAACAGGAACATTACCAAACGAGCCTCTAGATCTTAAAATTCTTTTAGTTATACATCCCAGTTCTAACTCTCAACCACTTCTCTCGAGCGTAAGACTTCAAGTCTAAAATCAAGCAATCTACGACCAGTAGATTAAAGGCATTAAGTATAGAGAAACATAAATAGAACATTCATAATCATTCAATCAAGAGCATTAAACAATTAATCCATAAAGTTTAATGACTACATCAATCCCTAAGATAAGAGGTTTAGCTACTCATATATATTTAATGTAAAGCAATAAAATTTCAATGAGAATTCTATAACAAAACTAGAAGAATCAAGGGAAAGGAGAAGAAATTAAATTCGGCGTGTCAATCGTTCGTCCTGAAGCGAGCTCCATGATCCCGAGCCTTGAAAATATCTTTTCTAAGCTCTACAATCTTCTTGCCCTCCAAATTGACCAAAAAGCCAAACTGCCTAAAAACCTATCTCATAATCATCCCTCTCAATGGCTAAAAAAATATATTCTTATAAAAAAAACGTTGTGGCAGTGTTGAGATGCTATAAACAAGGTTGAGATGCTACACAACGTTGAGAAGCTATACCCAGCGTCTCAACGCTACGACATTTTTTTAAAGGATGCTTTTAGTTCATACGTTGAGACACCGCTATCTCCTCGGGTCTTTTGTTTCAAATCTTGTTGTTATCCCTCCTTGTCACTTTGAATCGATTTTTCTCTCAATTTGATCCAATTATGTCTCGTTTTCTCTCAATACTTCATTTTTGCAAAACATATCTTATGTGCTTAAATCTGTCATGAAGAAAAGAAAACTAAGAAATAATTCTAATATAAATCTCATGAAATGTAGCTCACATAGTACGCTATAAAATACCTCGAAACTTAGCTTTTTGCTTGTTCTCAAGCAAAAATAACTACTTTATATCCGATGATCTCATGCATAATACATAAAAGTTAAAGGGGTAAATTTCAACTTATCAAATTCTCCCATACCTAAATCATGCACATCCTCGAGTATATCTTAACTGAACCTACCGACTCTCCTTTCTAAACCTCTTTCATTTTTTTTTCAATAACCAATAATACTCATAAAGTCAATCACACATCTTTGAGATGAATCAAAATAATAATCAAGAGAACAATCATTGATAGTGATAAGAAAATAATAGCCAATTCGATCTAAGAACCATTATGATTATGCAAACCCCTAGATCACAAAGGCTAAAACTCCCAAATCAAGATGATGTCAACCAAAGGAAGAAGTTAGAACGAATTTACCTTGACGATCAATATCAAGAGTAGAGAAAACTTGTTTCTAAACTCAAGATTCGAACCACCTCACAAGATAGCTTGAACAAGACTACTTGAATGATCCTAACATGCAAATCTAACACTCAAGTATTGCAAAGAAAAAAACAAGCTCTAGGCTTTTGAAGCAAAATAGCAACTTTCATTCAATCATAAAATCTGTATATTCAAGGGAAAAAGCTAGGCTATTTATAGCCTCTAAAACAACCCTAAAAGTAACCTAAAGACATTTGAAAGGTTGTAACTTCCAGTTACATGATGGCCATAACACCCACTAGCTAAAACATTTAAATGAAATGTTTAAAACTGAAAATATAACAAACAGAGGTTTAAATCCGAGAATTGAAGTCTTGGTCACCCTTTAAAGTCTTTGTAACCTCCCAATTATAAATGAAGCTTCACTTGAAGTAGCTTGAAGTGTAGTTCCATTAATTGATGGGTGACTTGCAATAAATGAAGCTTGAAAAGCACTTAAGTTCATTTAATACAACTCGAGTTCCTTGAATCCAACTTGACTTTGTTGAATGCAACTTGAGTTAAACTTTGACTTCCATTCATGCAACTTGAGTTGACCATAAATGAAACTAGAGTGCATTTAATGCAACTCCAATTTGTTGTCGACTTGGACATAGGATTCTCCAACATCTTCCTTTAAATCCTTGAGCACTAAGACACTTTTGTTCATATCAGATAGCATATAATTTATAAAAAGTCAAGCATCTCATTAATTCAATGAAATCAAATGCATAAGATTTAACACCCTCACGGAGTTTCACTCAAATCTCTCAAAGTGTTTTTAGGATGTTTTTACTCTCAAAATTAAAACAAAGCATGTTACTATCACAGACTTGCAAATGAATAAGATCTCCCCTCTTAAAGATAGATGAATTGGATGCAAAATCAAAGGGACCTTGATAAAGGTTGTAATTAGGCTTAGGTAAAGGTGAGATGAAAGGAAATTTAGTGGTTCAAATCAAGAATAACAAAGATGATAAGTTGCATGATAACTATATAATACAATGATCATATTGTACTACTATTCGCTTGAATTATCTCCCCGTCTTCGTGTTGGGATTATGGAGACAAAACAGGAAACCCATGTCCTATGAAGAAAAGGATTTTTCAACACTATTATCAATTCGAGGGGAGGATTGTGAGATTTGTGGCACTTTGTTCAAGGGAAGGATTGTGAGATTTGTAAAGAATGCAAACAAAGTCCCACATTGATTAGGGAAATGGGTGATCCATGGTATATAAGGGAGGTCAATTATCTCCATTGGTATGAGGCTTTTTGGGTGAAACCAAAAGACAAGCCGTGAGGGCTATGCCCAAAACAGACAATATGATACCATTGTGGAGATACTCGGGGTACGAGGGATACCGTTGTCCTTAACAAGTGGTATCAGAGCTGTAAGGTTGCAGCATCATGTGAGACAAATATCATGCACACCATTACTATGAAAGGGTTCTGAAGTTCATCGGAGAGAATTTCAGCTTTTGGAAGATGCAGGTAAAGGATCTTCTTACATGCAAGAAGATAAACAAGACTTTGAGAGAGAGACCAGCAGGGATGACAGACAAGGATTGAAGTGAGATGGATGAGCAGACCGTTGCAAATATCAGAATGTCGTTATCGATGAATGTTTGTAGTCTGGTGGTGAAAGAGACTACAACAAAAGAATTGTTGAAGGCCTTGCAAGACAGGTATGAAAAAACTTCTGCCAATACAAAAATACTTCTATGGATGAAGTATTTTAATATCCACATGGAGGAGGAAACCTCGGTGAATTCCCACATTAATGAGTTTACCGATATCTTGAACAAGCTTTGAGGTGAAAGCTATGAGGCTGTTGACATCTTTGCCTGACAGTTGGGAGACGATGAAGACCGCGATATCTAATCTGCTAGGGGAAAATAGCTTGAAGTTTTCAGCTATTTGTGATGCCGACGCCGCCTTATCTGAGGAAGCCTGGAGAATATTAGGGAAAATGTCTGCATCTACTTCAGGGGTAGAAAACTGGGTTTAATCAGCTTTGATTGCTCAAAACAAAGGGAAGGAAAGATGAATGACAATGGGAAGCAACAATAGAGATATAATAGGGGTAGTGGGAGTTCCAGTGGAGAAGTAGAGTGTTATTACTGCCACATGAAAGGACCTGTGAAACGTTTCTGTAGAAAGTTGAGAGAAGATTGTGAGAAGGGGAACGATTCTATAAACGTTGTAATAGAAGAAGAACCGATTGAGGAGTTTCTAGCTTGTGTTCAGAGGAACATATCTGTAGACCAGTGAGCTGTGGACACTACAGCATCAACACATGTTACATCAGAGGAATTGGTTCTCATCTTTTATTGCAGATAGATGTTGGTTCTCATCTTTTATTGCAGGTAATTATGACTCAGTGAGGATGAGCAATTGGAGTATCTCCAATGTCAGAGGAATTGAAGATGTTTGTTTGAAGACAGGCGAATGAGTTGAGTTGTTGTTGCGAGGTGGCAAGTATATTTATTGCTTTAGATTCAATTTGTTATCCATAGGAAAGCTAGATGATGATGACTACATCAGTGAGTTTGTTGGGGGTTACTGGAAGCTCAAGAGGGAATCCAGGGTGGTGGCAATTGGCCACAAAAGATCTTCTGTGTATGTGTCAAAGTTTGAGGTTGCTAGGGGATCTGAGAGACAGAGGATGCACAGGGATGCAGATGGTTCAAGGCGAGACCTTAGAGCAGATTAAATGAATTTTCCATCAGTTCAAGTACAACAGTTGGGAAGTAGAGGAAAGGGTAAGAGGAACAACTCAGAGAGGTGTTCAACAGGTTGTCAGTTTCATGCCCCAGTTGTCAGACGGAAGAGTGAGCTGATGAAGTTGCATAAGCGAGGGAGTGCATCGGGGGAGAAGACTACAGTGGGTACTGAAGTCAAGGGGAATGTCTCTAGAAAGTCAACAGACTTGGGTTGGAGATCCAAGTCATAAGGGGAATCTTCCTTCAGAGATCGTTGGGTTAGATCGAGAAAGGAAGCTACAGGGACAACTTAGTTCGAATGGGAGCACGTGGCTGTGTCTCTAGCGTCTGGGAGACAAGACCACGTAGGATTGCTCAGTCTCGAGGCAATCACAAACAGAACTTGGATAGGGTCGAGTAGTGTGGATCAGTTCGTTGATATAGGAGTCAGAACTGTGCCTTAACAAAGGGTGTCAAGAAGTTGATGAGAAACTGTTGATGCAGTGAGAGGTAGAGAATTGTCACTTTGTCTCCAAGCGGGAGATTGTTGGGATTATAGAGGCAAAACAGGAAACCCATGTCCTATGAAGAAAATGATTTTTCAACACTATTATCAATTCCTATCGGGAGTAGGATATTGTTGTCTTATAAGGATTACAATATTGTTTTTATATAAGAATTAGGATAATTGACCTCTTATAAATAGAGTTCTTATGTTAAAGTTTCATTTGAACAGAATCTAAATAAAAGAGACTTGAGTGGTTGTGAGCAGTGTTGAAAAGGATTCTGTATCCAGTAGGTTTAGTGAGTGTTTTTCATTCCAGTACTTAAGTATAGTGTGTTATAATACTTACAAGCTAGAGGGCTTTTGTTGGGACCTCTAGGGGATATTTTTGGAGAGAGTTTTGTATTCTAATCCTTAAACAATTATTAGTCAATTACCCACATATGAGTGGAAGACTGGACGTAGCCCTTAGTGGTGAACCAGTATAATTTTGCTGTGTCGTTATTCTTGTGCTTTTATAGTTTTCTTCCTATTTGCATATTTTTTGTTGTATTTGGATATTTCTATGAAAGGGGAAATTATTCAGGGTCTTCAATTTCCCAACAGTTCGAGTACTAACAATCTTGGAGAAGTAGCATAAGTTAATTGCTTATTGAAAAATATTTCTCTAAATGTTCTCTCTATTACTGAACAAAGTATATTATTTTCCTGATGCTACACCACTTTTCTTCTCATTTTTTTTCTTTTCATCATTTGTTTTTTTAGTAGTACATAACTTGCCTAAAGATTGAAAGAACGAATGTGATATCATGCAACGTTTTTACATTTATCTTGATAGTTGTAGAAATATGGAGGATAATGAATGAGAAAGAAGCCTTAGATTTAAATATGGTTTGAAGAACCAGAAGAAATGAGAAATTAAGCTTAAAGGTGGCTTTCTAATCGAAGATGTAAAAAGGTGGGCTTTTTAGAAGTCTCAAATTTGGGTAAGCCTAAATTTCTCTAGTCATATTAAAGCATCAATCAAAATAGGCGGTCACAAAATGCATTTATAGGCAAGTTCTAGAATAATCATGCTACGTTCAACCACACATAAGAATGAAAATAAATTGAGCAAGATGTAATGTGTTGCTCGTAAGCTCAAAAAGCTTGCTTGGGTATGTAAATTGCATCAAGTCAAGTGCATTTTTTAATCAAGAAACCAATGAGATATGATCATGTAGTTTTGAAAGAAAATCAATCATGATTATCTCTTTCATGCATAAGAAATCAAACCAAAGATGCATTCATAACTTACAAAATATTTAAGGGTATCAAGCAAAAGTAAAAATCAGCACATATGAATCATGACACGTACTGTGTCTAAAGTATGAAAAAGATGATAAAAATCTTCACCCCCAAACTTAACGATTACATTAAAATGCAGAAATAGCACAACAAGCATGCATCACAACATCCATCAAAATAATAGGTTGTCCTTAATCAAGTCAAATACAGCAAATTCCCTCAAACTTAGAAATTACGTTGTCTTAATTGTAATAAAAATATACGTATGAAGCAACCAATGAGGATAAAGAAGAGGAAAATGGGAAAGAACAATACTGTCCTGGATTTATTGTCAAATTACATAACATCAAAATGTCAAATTATGTTGCTCAAAATTGCATTAAACCTACATTGAACATAAAATATAATGAGAGAAATAAAACTAAGGAAACTAAAAGAACATAAAAACAAAAGTAAACTTAAAAAAAATTTGGGCTGCCCCCCAAAAAGTGATTTATTTAATACCTGTAGTTGGACATGACTCTCTTTTGTTTGTTTATCTCAAGGTGTATAAAATTCCTCAATTTTCTTATGCTTCTTATTCCTTAAATCGATGTAAGGAATATCGATGTATTCTACTAGTTCTAGTAGGCTCATTTGCTTTTCATGGGCACTTGAAAGAGAAAATTTATTATGATATAAATTAGGAAAATTAATAGAAAATAAATAAAAATCATATTTACAGATTCCATAGGATAAAGAAAGAAAATATGAGAATTAAGAGAATTTTTACGAGATAAGATGGGATTAGGCTTTTTAGCCTCTTCTTTTGTCAATTTAATTTTTTCTTCCAAATTAGGCTCATTTTCTTCTTTTATCTCACAAAATTGTACTTCTTAGTGTTGCTCAAAGCTCTCCAACTCATCATCACTGTCAATTCATTTGGCTTTATAGGATTTTTCCTACTCAAAGCTCTCAAACTCATTTATACTATCAATGCATATTGCTTTGCATGCTTCTATCACAGTGGTATGAAAAAAAATTTGCTCATGAAGGGCTTTAATTAAATCAACTATCTTGCTAAGTTGTTTTTCCAAACACTTTTAGAGTAGCCCCATTTTCTTCCACTATGACCTTCATCCTATCAACTTTTGCCTCTATCTTATTCATCCTTTCTAATTATTCTGCACAAACATGTTTAATTCTACATTCCAAAGTATATTCTCCTAATAAATCATCAACATGAATTTTTCTCAATCTGGTTGGGATAATTTTGGCTCCAATTACCTTTGTTGTTACCATAAAAAGAATTTTCATATTTAATAGAATCAGAATGATAATAATTAGGCACTTGACTTTTCTGAAAACAACCATAGAAGTATAAACCTCTCCGAAGCAACCTCCACGATTCCGAGCCTTAAAAATCCCTTTTCTATGCTCTTCATAGGTCTCGTTGTCCTCCAAATTGGCCAAAAGACAAACTACTATAAACCTCTCCAAATCTTTTTCCTCTTCTACGGTCCTATAGTCTGTGCACTGTTGTTCACTGCTTTTTTTGGATTCTATGACCTTTGGTACAGGTGTAGCAGTCGTTAACTTGTCTGAGTCGGGACTTCTTTCTACTCCTGACTCAATTTCCTCATCTTTGTTCTACTCAACGTGGCCCCCTATAGCATTTGGGTAAGGTGGTGGCAATGCCTTGCCACTTCTCCAAGTGAGAGCCTTACACTGCTATTTTCCATATGTTTTTAGAAGTTTTGTACAGCTTGGCTGAGCTTCATATGGTCAATTTTTCAGTTCTTTAGTCAACTACCCCATTTGGATCTCTAAATTACGTAAGGATATAACCTGATTATGAATAGTGGCATCGTTCTTTACCTTGTAAGACTTGATTAAATTATTCAGAGAGTTTAACATTCCATCAACACATCAGGGGTAACGTTAGCCAACTACCTGTACACCCCTTCCCCTAAACTCATAATGTAATTAACAACTTTATAAGGTTTATATCTCCTTCAATAACCAAAGAAATCAATTCTCCTTCTGTGGGCTAAACAAACATAAAAATCGTGATCAAACCTGTTTAATCAATAGTCACAACTTGTAACGAAATCTAGACAAACAAGAAAACATCGACTCAAGAGCAATGAAATATTTAGGCGCATCAAGCAACACCAACCAGGACAACCCTAAACATCACTCCACTAGTACGTCCAAAATTAAAAAGAAAGATCAATTATCATAACAAAGAAACAAATGTTATACACTTTAATGGTCCTTCCTCGGTTGAGCCCTCTCCATGTCACCACCATGCTCATGTCTCGTATCCGTACATGAAAAACAATAATTGCAGAGGGGAGTGAGATACAAAATACTCTGTAAGTAGCCTTCACTAATCACACACCAACCACATGCTAGAAACACGATATACAACACGATATATTAAACTAAAATTCAAGCAGTCAACAGGTTGTAGAAATTAACGACACACACAACAAGCATTCATAGTAAACCTATCTACATAACCTTGCCGCCAGCTCATAGCTATCCCAAGCACTTACTAAGTTTCGTGTTGATCCTTAACTTTTATGCTCAAGGTTTCGATATACTTAATGTGTTGACCCTTGCCGCCAGTACATCGAGACCTAATGCTCAACCATTAACTAGACTCATCATGCCGACCCCCGACTTTGGCACCTGAAGCCTCGACACTCATATCTACCAAGGCTGGTGAATCTATCTTTGATCTTTTTACCTGAAGCCTCTCTTAACCATGGGGTATCGACCTCCGACCTTTGCACCCAGGGCCTTGACACTCATCTCTACCAAGGCTGGTAAATCGATTTCGACCTTTGTATCCGAAGCCTCGAAACCCATCTTAAATAAGGTTGGAGTATCGGCCCCCGACCTTTGTACCCGAGGCTACGACATTCATCCTTACTGAGTCTGGCATATCGACCCCTGACCTTTGTACCCGCAGCGTCGACAACCAATATTACTGTATTAGCCTCTAACCTTTGTACCCGGGACCCTGACACTCACTCATTCTTCTTTCATAACATCTAACCCCACATTTCATGTAACGCCCCGAGTCCCTCAGGTTAGTTAGTCTCGAATCAGGAGTTTCATTTAAATTTTTTTATTAAATTAAACTTTAATTAAATTTGTACATATCGGGTTCCACGGGATTGGTTTTATCTTAAGTTGGGATGAGTTTCTTTTTCTCTTGGGCTTGGTCATGTTGGGCTTTTATTGGGTTGGTTTGGTTTTAAAACAAAGGAAAAGGGAATTAATAAAAAGAAAAAAAAACACATTAGGTTGGCATCT
>NW_019104797.1:60202-70245 GCF_001995035.1 Momordica charantia | reverse complement strand
AAGTTCGGATTTAGAGAAGGCCACTGTAAGTCTTAACAAGTCAATACTGAAAAGGTTGCTTATTTGCATTGTTGAGTGGTTAAACCGAGGAGAGGTGCGCCTTAGACATAAGGGTTCCGGTTAAGTAGCCTTGACATAGGACCTTAACCCGAGGTTGCAACTATTTCCATCCTAAAACTAAGATAGCTCTCATAATAGACATATTAGGGAATGTCTTAGGACTTTGAACTTGCTTAGACATAAATCAGGTGAAAAGCGTAGTCGTTGGTTCCTCAAGTAAAAATGCATATCATCCTCAGAGTATCCTTGATTCTTTGTTGGCTAACTTGAAGTAATTCGGGCTAGGTTTTACCATTATAAGACCAAATCCCAAATCCAAAACCATTATTTGTGACCACTTCCCATTTTACAAGAATCACTCATTTCAATGTTCACTATTCATTAAAACTTTAGAGTTTGGAAATTATTTAGAAGTCCTTGAGGATCGATACTTGGATACTCCATCCATTTTATATTACTCTGACAGGTGTGCGCTTGCATCTATAGAATTGTTACCACGCTTAGTGCGTGCGTTCAGCATAACATCAGTCAATTGCCATGCTAAAGTATATAAGAATACTCTTGTCCATTGCCACATTTTATCACTATGAAATTTGGCAAATGGATGTCAAGACTGCTTTTTTAAATGGCAATCTAGAAGAGAGTATTTAATTTTCCCAACCAAAAGGGTTCATTAACCAAGGTCAAGAGTAAATGGCTTTCGAGCTTAAACGATCCATTTATGGATTAAAACAAGCATATCGATCTTGGAATGTAAGATTTGATACTGCAATCAAGTCTTATGGTTTTGACCAGAATATTGATGAACCTTGTGTATACAAGAAGATCATCAACAACACTGTAGGTTTCTTGGTGTTGTATGTGGATGATATCCAACTCATTGGGAATGATGTAGGTTTCCTGTTAGGGTTGACTTTTTCCTGCAAAAACATGTGTCGGTAGCCTAGTTTGACCACATTTTTTACCCTTTTCCCATACTTATTTGGCCAAAAAGGACCACATATTCTTAAAGTAGAACATGTCTAGATTATTTCTGCATAAAAGTCAAACATGGTACTTTAGGAAAAATATGAGATAAATGCGGTCAAAGTTGGAAGAAAATAACATAATTCTGTTTTTGCATAATTGCGCCCGGCGCATTTTGGGAGGGCAAATTGTCAAAACGCACGTTTTGATTAATGAAGAGCAAGGAGGACATTTCTCACATGTTCAAAACTGTGAGTCCAAGTTCAAGTGAGGTTGTTAGGTGAATCTCAACACTTTTCCACCTAAAATGGAGGGGAGTTTCAACCAACCGATGGTGCTATAAAAGAAAGTCATCCATCCCTAAGAAAATCATCCCTTCCAAGCTTCATTTCATCTTCTTTTAGATGTTCTAGTTGTTCATTTCTTCATTTTTCACGCTTTTAACTTTCGTATTGCTTTTAATTCGAGTTCTTACTTCTTTTCTTTGTTTAGCTAGTTTTAATTCCCCTCACGCTTGAGAGAGAAGAGGGTCAAACTATAACTACTTGTACGACTTATTTGTTCATTTAACTTTAATGAAAAATACTTTTTTTTTTTATGTTTTTGTGCATTTACTTACATTTAATTATGTTTTCAATTATTTATCAACCTCCTTGTGGAATGCCTTAGTCAAATGATTTGATTTTCAACACGCTAGGGATTTTGACCAGATTGCGTCTGGCACTTTTTCGGGTTGGTTTCTAAAAACTTCTCTTTACATCTTTTTTCCATTTGGCCAGTAGGAACTTGATTTATACACTAAAGCCCAACATTGTGAAAGGTGAGTTAGGTAAAATAATAGGAAACCAAGATGGGATGTGACTTAGGAATAAGCGCATAAAACATGGTCCTAGGCAGGCCCTCTGACCCATAATGCAAATGAGTTGGCAGACATTCTCGAGGATTGTAATCACACATAGGAATATGATTGTACGTTACTCTAACCTCTGCAGCAACCAAAAGCGGTAGTGAAAGAGTATAACTTAAATCCCAAGAAAAGTAAGGAATTGCACCTGGTGATTTTCCCAACGTAGTGTGTTTTCCATGTTTTGCATCAAAACTAAGGTAGGAGACAAAGAGGTTGAGTTTCATTAAATTTCTTGTTAGTTAAAACCCCAAACGACAACATCTCATTGCATTTTTCTTCCTAAATCACAATTGCATATTTGAACTATTTCACTGCATGAAGATTCGACCTTGGATTACTTCCGAGTATTACTTAAGGAGACATCATACTCTTTACAAGTCTCCCACACGCCCCACTAGAGTTTAGTTCAAGTGGGAGTTTGTTGGGTTTTATGCCCTAAACTCGTGGTTTGTAAACATAAAATAAATATTCATTTAATAAAGTTGTTATTGATGTTTCTCTTAGAATTTCATTAACACAAGTTCAGTAAACTAACATCGGAGGTTATGTCATGTAATTGTGTTGGGTACTCTGTCCTAAAACTCGTAGTTTGTAAACAGTGAACATTAATGTGAGGTTATTCAGACAAGTTTTGTTAAATAAAAGTGAATTTGTTTTTTAATAAATCCAATAAACTACGAACCCTTGGCTATTATAATGAGTACTTGGACTTTATGTGGAGACATAAACTGGATCAAGTTCAAGTAAATAGCCTAAATAGTCTATAGTACATGGATCAAGTTGGGTACCTTTTCCTGGAGACACTATTGAATACGACCCGCTTTATGATTGTTACAAATGTTGTAAGGTGTCATAAACGAAGTGATCCTGATTCATTCGTGTAGAAACATGTGAGCGGGGGTGTTCTACACAATGATATTGTGTAAGGCTGACCCTTAAATAATCACTGTTACGTATTAACACCGTTTACGGATAACACTGATTAATTTCGTTTATCGATGACGTAAATAACCTGATCTAAATCCTGAGCCATCTATGAACTTCTTTTTATTCAGGATTCTCCCTTGATCTGCATAGGTGAGAGTAAGCTCATCAGCGCTGCTCAATATGCCTCCATTTAAGGGATAAGACTGGGTAGATAGCTGGGGACATAGAATTAGCAAGACGGAATTCACTTCTACCCGATTTAGGGATAGTAGAGAGGTTGTTCCCTTAAGGGCTGATCCCGGTTCTTGAACAAGGGGCCACGTCCTCTCACTGGCCCGAGAGGAATTGGATTTAGTGATTTGATCCTAAATCAATTGTTCATTAGAGGGATAGTGGTACTTAAGGAGAAAAGATGTAACTCAGTGGTAAAACGGTTTTTTTTTACCTAGCTGAGGTTACGAACGGCCTGTGAAGGATCAACTTACCGATGACGGTTATATCGAATGGACATAAATATATCTACAGTGAGGGGAGTGCATCTACAGGCTATAGTGGACAGTCCTGTTAGTTAACGAATGTTGATTAACTAAGTTAAAGAGTTTGACCGGTTAGTCTCAAATCGTTGGAGCCCATGATCTGTAGGTCSAACAGGTCTCCATGCTAGCTCATAAAGGATAAAATTGATAAACTAGGTGAAACAAGAATTTGAAGTGTTCAAATTCAGTTTTTAAGGGAATATTGTATTTTATATGAGATATAATATATAATCTAATTGACATTTAATTATTATGGAGAGTATGACTCATTTAAATTAGCTTTAAATAAGTTCAAAGAACGAAAAAGATTTGTAATTTGATTAGTGTGATTAATCAAGCTTAGGTGTCAAAGACCAATTAATATAAGATATTGATTTGACTTGGTTTTTGTTTTAATAGAAAATTGATATTTCAATTTTTGTTCTTATAACAATTAGTTTTATCAAAGTTTTATTTAAAAAATCAAGTTAGTGGAAAAATCCAACTTCAAAGTTGGATTTTCCCACTAACTAGTGGTTTTTGAAGTGTTTCTTCAAAGTAATGACACCTATCTTTTACATGCTAGTGGAGTTTGAAGTGGAAGGCATGCAAGGCTTGTCTTTGCATGCATTTGGTCTTTATATAGGTGATGAAGATCACTTGGATAAGGTTAGTGCTTCCTTGCATAAGTGCATAATTTTTCCACTCAAATTTCTGTTGTCTTCTCCTAGCCATTCGTGTTTTCCCATTGTTTTCACTCAAAATTCGATCCCACAACCGTGTTCATCAACCCTAGGATAGCACGGATTTGTCGTTGGTGGTCTCATTGAGTTAGGAGAAGAAGTTATAGTGGAGGTCTTCAAAGGTATAAAGTTAATCTCTTTCTCTTTACCTTTTTCATCATATTTTCAAGCATGCTTATTTTAGTTAAATTACTTCATTAAGTGTATTATGATCCTTAGCTTCCGCTGTGCATGTCTAAGAGTTCCATCAAGTGGTATCAGTTTATATTCGATATACAGGTGGATAATGTTCCAGTAGTAACCTAAAGGGTCTATAGTATATGGATAAGTTTGGGTACCTTATCCAGGTAACCTATGGATACGGCCGACTTTGTAACAGTTACAAATGACTTGATCCAGGTCGCTCGTATGGAGACATGCGAGTGGGGGTATCCTATACAATGAGTTTGTATGAGACCGGACCACGAAATAATTAATCTTTAGTTGTAACAGTGTTAACTAATAGATTAATATTTGAATAGGATGACCAGGTAACTCGATCTCAATCCCGAATGAGTTATGGACTCGTGCCTGTCAGGACTTGTCCTTTGATTTGTATGGGTGAGAGTGGCCCGAGTCGCGATTCAATGTTACTGCCATTTTGGGGACAAGACCGAGTTTTGAGCTGGAAACATAACTACACAAGATGAAATTCACTCATTCCCGACTTGTCGATAAGTACATGAGTGTTCTCTTAAGTGCTAACTTCGGGACTTGAACAACATGCCCCACCCTCTCACTTGTCCGTGAGGGACTTCCGGTTATTGATTGGACCATAATCAATTTGTTTATTAGAGGATTAGCGGTACTTAAGGTACAAGATGTAACAAAGGGTAAAATGATAATTTGACCCAGTTGTGCTTACGAACACTGGTGAAGGATTAACTTACCGTCAATGGTTAAGATCCGTGGATGCAAAATATTATATAGTGAGATGAGTGCAGCTGTGGGATTTTAGTAGACTGATTGATAGTTAATGAATGTTGATTAATTTGGGTAATGAGTTTAATCAATTACTCTTGTATCATTTGACCTTATATGTAGGTCCATTAGGTCCCCTTGCTGACTCGTAAATGATAGTTAGAACATTTAGTCTTGAAAAGCATATGGATGGATCAATTTCATTAAAGGGAATTAAGGTTAATTGTATGAGATGCAATTAATATAAGGTATGTTGATACATTATAATATAAAGTTAATTTTCAATTCGATTTAAAATTATGAGAGAGATAAATATTAGAATTTGGTTCTAATGTAGTTTATTAATTTATGTTTAATTTAAATAAATATGATTTAATTAAATTAATGTGATATATTAATTTGGTTAAATTAAATTAATAATTTTTTTTGTAATTAATTAAATTAGATTTTATTAACTATTATTTTAATTATAATTGTTTTGATTAAAATAACAGAAAAAAATAATAGAAAAAAGAAAAAAGAAGAAGAAAATGGGAGGAAAACCTCATGGTGGAAAGTGGGGAGGTTTTCCCACTTCCCACCTTTAATGGTGGGAAGTGGGGAAGTGAGTGGGGAAGTTTTGACTTCCCCCTCACTCCTCCTTCCCTATAAAATGGGGTTCTCCCATTTATTTCCGGATGCTTGAACATGGGTTGATCGAGTTTCCAAAACTCTAACGTGAAAATCTCTCTCTCGATTTCTCAATTTCCCTTTCCATTATACGACGATTCCCACAAACCAAGTTCTTAATATTGAGAGGATAGCGAGGAAGACTTTGTGATGGCGTTGATGTCTTTATTGAATAGATATCTTCAAAGGTATGTATCACTAACTTCATTTTTTAATCATGCTATGTCTTTTCTTTGTTATAATTCTAAAACAAGATCGAAGCACACACGTTCGCGCGATTCTGCTGCGGAATCTAATCCCTTCATATTCAATGTTAGGAAATGAGTAATCACTATGAAGGTCAATGATGAGCAAGTCACATTCAACATCCCTGATGCGATGCGTATCCCATATGACGTCGAGGATGAAGGGATGTGAATCCCGGAGCAGAAACGGATTTTCGTTGTTGATTTTCGGGATACAAAATCGAGTTTTAAAGAAGAAAATACAGGGGAAATTCAAACCTTTGAAGAACGTTTCTTCAACGAGATTCCCTCGAACACCACCACCGAGCTTTCCTCGCTATCCTCTGGGTACGAGATCGTTCTTGTGAGAGAATTTCTTTGGAACAATAGGGAAAGTTTGATTGAGAGCTTGAACGAGAGAGAAACTTGGGAGTTCTGTACCATCTCTGTTTTCTGTAACCTTTCTTGGGTTTTGCAGAAAAACAGTGACGTGGAGAGTTACCCCACGACACATAACTCCTCCACTCCCCTTCAATAATGCAGGGGAGTTAAATGTGAATATTAATATATATAATATATATAATTATAAATAATTAATATATATATATATACATATAATAATTAAAATATAAAAATAATTTATTAATTAATCATATTAATTAATAAATAATTATTAATTATTAATCCAATTAATAATTAATTAACATATATATATATATTAATCAAATAAATAATTAACACTTAATTATTTATCATAAAAATAGAATCATATTCTATAACATTTCTCTCGTATAACCTATAGTTCTAATGTACATCTTATGCACATTATTTTTAACCKATAGTTTTAATATSAATCTTATTCATATTAATTTTTATTTGAATCTCATTCAAATAGTTTCTCTCATAATATATAGTTTTAATTTATAATTAAGTATATAATATAATGTATCAATATACCTATAATCCCTTAAGTAATTTGAACATTTCAAATTCTTCCAAAAACTTGATCATCCTTTTACCCGTTATGAGCTAGCAAGGGGACCTAATGGACCTACAGATCCGAAGCTCCAACGATGCAAGATTAATCGGTCAAACTCATTGACCGAGTTAATCTAGATTCGTTAATTACGGGTCATTCCACTAAAGACCCGTAGTTGCACTCTTCTCACTGCACAATGTTTTCGTGTCCATGGATATATTACCATTAATGACGAGTCAATCCTTCACGAGTGTTCGTAACTCAAGGTGGGTCAAATTACCGTTTTACCCCTGAGTTACATCTTATTCCTTAAACATCACTACTCCTGTAATGAACAACTCGATTATGGTCCAACCAATAACCGGAAGTCCCTCTCGGCCAATGAGAGGGTGGGGCCCCTTGTTCAAGTCCTGGAGTCAGCATTTAAGTGAACACTCTCTACTCCCCTAAAGTCGGGGAGGAGTGAATTCCATCTTGTGAAGTTATGTTCCCAGCTCCCCACTCGGTCTCGTCCCCAAAATGGTAGGAATATTGAGTCGGCCACTCGGGCCACTCTCACCGATACAGATCAAARGACGAGCCCTCACGGRCAGGAGTCCATAACTCACTCAGGATTGAGAATGAGTTGTCTGGTCATCCTAAGAAATAGCAATCTATTAGTTAACGGTGTTACATCTAAAGATTGCCTATTTCGCGGTCCGGTCTTATACAAACTCATTGTACAGGATACCCCCACTCGCATGTCTCCACACGAACGACCTGGATCGAGTCGTCTGTAACCTTTACAGAGTGGGCCATATCCATAGTGTTGCCAGGATAAGGTGTCCAGCCTTATCCATATACTATAGACCCTTTAGGTTATTCACGGGATATTATCCATTCATATATCAGGGGTATATCAAATATATACCCCGTATATCAACTATATACCTAGTATATATACTGTCCCGATTACATAAAAAATAACCTTGGATGTTTAGTTTATTGGATTTTGGACAATGCAAAGCTATGATTGAACAACAAATTTATTGAATAAAACTTTATTAAATAGACATTTGTTTTTACAAAATACAAACTACGAGTTTAGGGCAACACACCAAACAGAGGAGTGCTCTGTAATAGGGGCAACTATGGAAGAACTATAAGAAATGATTGTAAAAGACTTAAAAGCAAATTTGGACGCTGCAAAAGAGAAGGCAAAATTGCGCCTGGCGTTATTTTGGCAAAAAATGGAGAAATTTGAGTTCTTGCAGCCAACAATAGTTTATTTGAAAGCCATGCAGCCTTCCATCGTTAAAACTCTAGAATTGGAGGAGAAACCTCGACCATCTCACTTAAAATATGCAAATTTGGGTTCAAATGATACCTTGTCGGTTATCATTTCTTCGTGTTTGACTAATGAACATGAATATTTCAGTTTGCAGGTATTTTCTAAGTACAAGAGGTTTATTAAATGGACCACAGCAGACATACGAGGAATTAGCCCTGCTTAGTTTTGATGCAAAACATGGAAAACACACTACGTTGGGAAAATCACCAGGTATCATTCCTGACTTTTCTTAGGATTTAAGTTATACTCTTTCACTACCGCTTTTGGTTGCTCCAGATGTTATGGTAACCTACAATCATATTCCTATGTGTGATTACAATCCTAGAGAATATCTACCAACTCATTTCCATTATGGGTCAGATGGCCTATGCCTAGGATCATTTTTATGCGCTTATTCCTAAGTGACATCCCATATTGGTTTCCTATTATTTTACCTAACTCACCTTTTCCAAGGTTAGGCTTTAGTGTATAAATTAAGTTCCCACTGGCCAAATGGAAAAAAGACATAAAGAGAAGTTTTTAGAAGCCAACCCAAAAAGGTGTCAGGCGCAATCTGACCAAAATCTCGAGTGTGTTGAAAATCAAATCATTTCACTAAGGACCACAAGGAGGTTGATAACTAATTTAGAACATAATTAAGTGAAAGTAAATGCACGAAAACATAAAGAGAGTATTTTTCATTGAATTTAAATGAATAAATAAGTCGTACAAGGAGTTATAGCTTGACCCTAATCTCTGTCGAGCGTGAGGGGAATTGAAACTCACTAAAGAACTTTAAAATAACATAATGAACAAAGAACGGAAGTAAGTACTTGTATTAAAAGCAATATGAAAGGTAAAAGTGTGAAAAACGAAGAAATGAACAACCAAAACATGAACATAAACCCTAAAAACGTGGTCGCTTCAGGACGACACGCATGTCATGTATGAAACCTCACGGTGCAAACCAATGGTGGAGACCGCATGATATGTTGTCACACGTCCTTCTTCGACTTACTATAAATACCATCTCCATTCAGCTCGATATTGAACCATGCAAACACCTTCTGTAGGGAGGCCACACCGAGGATGACACAAGGCTGAGCATGGAACTCACAGTGTCAATGTAAAGGAGAACGTGGAAATGAGAGAAAAATATGTTATATACACCTTGTATATCAAACACATATATGGTATAGTACATATTCTATTTTGCTCCCACTTACTATTCTAAGACTAGGGTATATTACTTGGATAAATCCCGGCTAAGTGAAATTAACTAAGTGAATTTTTTGTTGGCCCAATATAACTTTTTATATTGGTAGTTGTAAATTAATGTTTTAGTTTATTAAATATTTTAATAAACTAACGACATTATACCACGTATATAAAATATTGACTAATTCAAATTAAACTCTAATTAAATTTATATTTATCGGGCTCTAAACTCTAATTAGATTTATAATTATCGGGCTTCGTGTGGTGGGTCTAGTTTTAAGATGGGATGGATTTCTTTTCTCTTGGGCTTGGTCATGTTGGGCCTTTATTGGGTTAATTTGGTTTTAAAACAAAGGAAAAGAGGAAAAAGACAACAAAAGGATTTCATCTTCTTCTTCTCTTTCTCCCTTGTTGCCCTAGCCGTCACCCACCCCTCTTCTTCTTCGTGTTCACCAGCGAGCACACCTCACGGCGGCGACGGAAGCGGCGGCGCCTCCACGAAACAGCAGCAGCGGCGGTCGGCGACCACCTCCGTAACAGCTGCAGCGGCGGACGGTGACCCATCC
>NW_019104797.1:42201-54528 GCF_001995035.1 Momordica charantia | reverse complement strand
TTGTCTACTTACTCACAACCGCGCCCTTAAGTTTTGCGTCGACCTCACACCTAAGCACTAAAACAGAAAAATACAGCAAGTTACGTACACTATTCAGCCTTCAAAATCAATTCTAAAAGGGTTCAAATGACTCATTACCACCAAAACCGACTTCTTATATGTGTGGGTCACCTAGATTTAGCTCGCCAAGGTGTGGGTAGCCTAAATCGAGCTTCGAACGGATGTGGGTCACCGCCAAACGTCCTAAAATGCTGCTGTAACGCACGAATCTCGTCGCTGGTTTTGTTACTCGAGTGGCTGCTTTTGCTCGATGCTGAGGGATCGTCGCCGTTCGTGGCCGCCGGAGTTGCTGTTCGTCGGAGAATGAGGTCGTAGCAGCAGGCCGTCGAGGTTCGCCGCGGATCTGACCCGTTCGCCGTGCCCCGCCATGAGGAATGCTGCAGGAAGCGGTGCTGGCTCGTTGCAGATCACCGGGGTTCGTGGAGAACGCTGGGCTTCACCGGAAAACACGTCGCCGGAGGAAATCGCGCGACCCGCTACCCCTCGCCACCTGCCGCAGTTGCTGCTACCAACGATGCCGAAAGAAGCCGTGCCTGCTGCGCTACCGTCGATTCACGCTGCTGCCGTCGTCGCCGGAGGATGGGTACGGTCGTCGGTGAACAAGGAGAAGAAAGGGGTAGGTGACGGCTAGGGCAACAAGGGAGAGAAGAGAAGAAGAAGATGAAGTCCTTTTGTTTTCCTTTTTTTCCTCTTTTCCTTTGTTTTAAAACCAAATTAACCCAATAAAGGCCCAACATGACCAAGCCCAAGAGAAAAGGAATCCATCCCATCTTAAAACTAGACCCACCACACGGAGCCCGATAAATATAAATTTAATTAGAGTTTAATTTTAAAAATAAAAATCTCCTGATTCGAGACTAACTAACCTGAGGGACTCGAGGCGTTACATAAATACAAACTACGAGTTTAGGGCAACACACCCAACTGAACTACCTAGGGAGCATCAAGTTGAAAATCCCAACGTTTCATGGAAAATCTACACCCGAGGAGTTTGAATCATGGGAGAAGGAATTTGAGTTAGTTTTCGCATGTCACAACTATGATGATGGCAAGAAGGTAATTCTCGTAGTCACTCATTTTAAAGATTACGCACTAACTTGGTGGGATAAAGTGATGTCTCATAGAAGGAGGAACCACAAAGGACCCATAGATTATTTGATCGAATTCAAGGAACTCATGAAAAGAACGATTATGCCACCAAACTACCATAGAACGAATTTGTAATGCCTTGCATTGTCTTTAGAGTATTTTCGTGACTTTAAATTATTATTTTCTTTCAGCTAAGGTAGTCAAATCTAATCCAACTTTCTGTGAATAAACTTTAATCCAGCTTAGTTAATAATTGGAGGCTTCTTATGCTTTAACTAGTTAAGCACAAATTAATTTTATTTACTTATTAAAAGAAACCTACAACAAAATTTAGTGATTCATCTTATCAATGTTTAATTAATTATGTATGATAATAAAAAATGAATATGCATAAGAGATTAATAATATTAGCAAGATTATAATTGTATTTAAGTAACAAAATTTGTAATAGTACTTTAGTAATTAGATAAATGTTGTGAATTATGATAATTGTAATGGTGGAATTATTTGAGTATTTATAAAGTTTCGTCCATTTTACTCAAAGATTTATTATAAGGTAATTAACCAAGTAAAGCCACACATTACATTTATTTTACTATTTATTTGTCTACCTTAATTAAATTAACTTAATTGGGGGAATAACGAGTTTTACTTAACTCATAATCATGATTAGGCAATATAACTCACCTTCCACCCAAGAGACACATGTAGTAAATAAGTTAGTTAGGAAGATCAAAAAACTCTCACAATCCCATTAAGTAATCGGCCATACATGAGGAGAGAGAGGAAGTTTGTTCCTGTGACGCCCGACTAGAGAGGAGGGGTACATGAATGAACCGATACCACATCCGAATGAGAGGGATCCTGAGACCATGGAAGAATGGTCAAGAAAGACTTAAAAGAATTGATAGTCACTACCTATACCAACAAGGTGCACGTTTCTTTTCGGTGGCTCAATCATAAGAACTTCAAAGTTAAGCGTTCTTGGCTTGGAGCAATCTTAAGTTGGGTGTCCTTGCTCTTCTAAGTGGCTCAGAGTTTGACGATGGCGTGGCCAGGTCGTAGGGGAATGTCGGGGCAAGGAGGTGTCGAATCCGGATTCCAGGGTTTTGCCTTTTCTGTAAGAAAAGGTTTCTTTTAGTCTAGTTTTGGCAATGAACTTTTCCCAATAATTTGTATAGAACCTAAGCATGTTCATATTCACTTTTCTAAGGCTTCCATCATCATTTTGAGCATTTGGGAGGGAGTGATTCATTGTGTGATTGTTAAACACGAGTGAAATTCATTAATGAGTGGAAACATGTGAGGGAGTGCTTGTGAAGTCCATTTCTGGTTACCTTAACTTGTTTTGCAGCATGTCCAATCCTGAAGATAATACTGATGCCCGAAGGATAAAGGCACTAGAAGGAACTATGGAACTATTGATTCGTGGAATGGAGGCTTTTGACTCAATGGATATGAAGGTTGGAGGCTCAAACCCAAGCTCTGGAGAGAATTTCACCACCACGTGTTGTAGATGAGGATAATAATGAAGGTGATGGATCTGACCATTGGGAGGACGATGAAGTTATAGTCTTGGCGGCTCCAAGACGGGGAGAGAGACATGTTGGTCGTGGCTTATATCGAGGGCGAGGTCGAGGAAGAGGCTACCATAATCTCCAATGGAGAGCTCCACGGGAGGATGCTCAAGTTGACAGAAACTTAGGAATTATCAAATTGAAGCATACATTCAGTGGGAGAAGCAAGTGGAGTACGTATTTGATTGTCACAACTTCAGCGAAGAAAAGAAGGTAAGACTATGTATTGCTCAATTTAAAGATTATGCAATAACATGGTGGGACAAATGAATGTCAAGTAGGAGACAAAACCTTGAGGCTTCAATCGATTCATGGTATGAATTCAAGGAGTTGATGAGAAGGCGATTTGTTCTTAGACATTTCCAAAATGACACGGTGCAAAAGCTACAAGTGTTGAGACAAGGTAGCAAGTCCGTGGAGGACTATTATAAGGAGATGGATTTGTTGATGGATCGGCTTGATCTTGAAAAAGATATGGAGAATCTCATGCCACGATTTCTTAATGGCTTAAACAAAGAGATTGCTGATAAGGTTGATCTACAACCTTACTTTAACATTCAGGAGATGTTGCATATTACCATGAAGATCGAGAAGCAACTCCAACGAAAGTCCCAAAGGTATTCTATTAAACCTTTTTCAAGTACTTCTACATTAAAAAGGGATACTAAGCATGCTGAATATAAGTCTAAGACCCGAGAGTTAAGTGAGAAACCTAAGGATAAGGGAGAGACTTCTTATAAGGGGAAAGAAAAGGTTGATGAGACTAAGGAAAGAAATAGAGATATTAAATGTTGGAATTGTCAAAGGATTGGTCACAATAGTAGAGATTGCCCTAATAGGAGAAATATGATCCTTAGGGAGGGAGAGTTGGTGACGGACGATGAGGAGGAAGATGGGGTAATAGAGAAAGAAAATGAAGATTGTGATAGTGAGGAGCATAGTGAAGAAGACCCTACACATATGTCCTTAGTCACTAAGAGATCTTTAAGCACCCAAGTTAAGGAGGATAGCTTAGACCAAAGAGAGAATTTATTTCCACACTAGGTGCCTTGTTCAATCTGTACCTTGCAGTATGGTGATCGACAGCGGTAGTTGCACCAATGTTGTGAGTTCAATTCTAGTCAAAAGACATAATTTAGAGACTAAACCACATCCTAGACCGTATAAGCTTCAATGGTTGAGTGATTGTGGGGATGTAAGGGTGAATAAGCGAGCTCTTGTTTCTTTTACCATTGGAAAGTATGCTGATGATGTTTTGTGTGATGTTGTCTCAATGCATGTCGGAGATATTTTGTTAGGGAGACCATGGCAATCTGATCGTCGGGTAATATATGATGGATATGTTAATCGTTATCATTTTACTTATAACGGTAGGAAACTACTCTTGTACCTTTGTCTCCAAAATATGTATATGTTGATCAATTTAAACTTAAAAAGAAAATGCAAGAGGTCGATGCAAAAGCAAAAGAAATGAAAGAAAAAGAATTTAGATAAAAAAAGGAGTTTGAGTGAAAAGCAAGAGAGTAGCAATCGACATAGTGAGAAAAATGAGAGAAAAACCAAAACTGTGAGCTTGTGTGCTAGAATGGGTGAGGTTAGGAATGCTTTGATTGCAAAACAAAATATCCTGGTACTTTTGTACAAAGGATCTTGTTTCCTTACTAACGAGTTTAACCCTTCTTTGCCTAGTGTTTTTGTTGCACTTTTGCAGGAGTTTGAAGAATTATTTCCCAAGGAGATGCCAAGTGGATTGCCACCACTTAGGGGAATCGAGCATAAGATTGACTTCATTCCGGGAGCGACCATTCCAACCGTCCGGCGTATAAGACTAGTCCTAGCGAGGCCGAAGAGATACAATGGCAAGTGAATAACCTCTTGCTAAAAGGTATGTACGTGATAGTTTAAGTCCATGTTCTGTTCTGGTTATTCTTGTACCTAAGAAAGATGGGTCATGGCGTCTGTTTGTTGATTGTAGGGCTATAAACAACATAACTATTAAGTATATGCATCCAATTCCTAGATTAGATGATATGCTTGGTGAGTTGCATGGATGTAGTTTCTTTAATAAGATTGATTTGAAGTCAGGTTATCATCAAATTCGCATGCATATTGGGGATGAATGGAAAACTGCTTTCAAAACTAAGTATGGTCTTTATGAATGGTTAGTTATGCCTTTTGGATTGACTAATGCACCTAGTACATTCATGAGGTTGATGAACCATGTATTGAGTGAATATTTAGGGAAGTTCGTGGTTGTATATTTTGATGATATTCTTGTTTACTCTTAAGTCATTAAATGAGCATGTACGTTCTATTTTGACTACTTTAAAAAAGGAGTGTTTGTAACGCAAACTTAAAAAAATGTAGCTTTTGTATGGAAAAAGTTAACTTTCTTGGCTTTGTAGTTTCATCTAAAAGTGTTGAGGTTGATGAAGAAAAGGTAAATGCTATGAGGGATTGGCGTACACCTAACAGTGTAAGTGAGGTAAGAAGTTTTCATGGACTTGTGGGTTTTTATCGTAAGTTCATAAAATACACTAGTACAATTGCTTCACCTTTGAATGAGCTTGTTAGGAAAAATGTTACTTTTGTGTGGGGAGAGGACCAAGAATGTGCTTTTACCACTTTGAAACAAAAATTGTGTTCCGCTCCACTACTTGCATTACCTAATTTTGATTTAACTTTTGAAATTGAATGTGATGCTAGTGGGATAGGTATAGGTGTTATTTTAATGCAAAATCAATGACCTTTAATGTCCTTTAGTGAGATATTGAATGGTGCTTCTTTGAAGTATCCCACTTAGGACAAAGAACTTTATGCTTTGGTTCGTGCATTACAAACATGGCAACATTATATTTGCCCTACAGAGTTTGTTATCCATACTGATCATGAAAGTTTAAAACACTCGAGAGGTCAAGATAAGCTCAATCGTCGCCATGCTAAATTGGTGGAGTTCATTGAGACATTTCCTTATGTCATTGAGTATAAACAAGGTAAAGAGAATGTAGTTGCCGATGCTTTGTCTCGAAGGTATGATCTTTTAACACTTTGAATGCTAAACTACTTGGATTTGAGCATATTAAATCCTTGTACCATGATGATCCTTAGTTTGGTTTTATTTTTGAGTCTCTTGAAAATGGTACTATTTTGGATGGGTACAACTTGTTTGATGGATTTCTCTTTAAGAAAGGTAAGTTGTGCATTCCAAATTGCTCTATTCATGAATTGCTTGTTAAAGAAGCTCATGGAGGAGGATTAATGGGGCACTTTGGAGTAGCAAAAACATGTGACATGCTTTTTGAACATTTTTATTGGCCTAGGATGAGACATGACGTTCATAAAGTTTGTGAGCATTGCATTTCATGTAGGCAAGCTAAATCTAGTCTTAAACCGCATGGCTTATATTCTCCTTTGTTCGTTCCAATTGCTCCTTGGATGGATATATCAATGGACTTTGTCTTAGGTTTACCAAGGACTATAAAAGGTAGAGATAGTATATTTGTGGTTGTTGATAGATTTAGTAAAATGGCTCATTTCATTCCATGTCACAAAACTAATGATGCTAAATACATTGCAGATTTTGTTCTTTAGAGAGATTGTTCGATTGTATGGAATTCCTTACAGCATTGTTAGTGATCGAGATGTAAAATTCTTAAGTCACTTCTTGCGTGTCCTATGGGGAAAGATAGATACTAAGCTAGTCTATTCTACTACATGTCACCCTCAAACGGATGGTCAAACTGACGTAGTAAATAGGACATTCATTACTATTCTTTAGGCTGTTATTGATAAAAATATCAAATCTTGGGAGGATTGTTTGTCATTTGTTGAATTTGCTTACAATATTATTGTCCATGGTACTACTAAATGCACTCCTTTTGAAATTGTTTATGGCTTTAATCCTATAACACCTCTTGATTTGCTACCTTTGCCCCCTACTGAATTTGTGAATTTTGATGCTCATTCTAAGGTTGAATACGTTCATAAGCTACACAAGGAGGTCAAGAAGAGGATTGAGAAGCAAAATGCCAATATTGCTTCAAGAATTAATAAGGGGGGCAAAGGCATATTATATCCAACCTGGGAGATTGGGTGTGGGTGCAATTTCGAAAGGAGAGCTTTCCCCTCCAACGACATTTTAAGCTCAATCCTAAAGGAGATGGTCCATTTCAAGTTCTCGAGCGCATCAACGACAATGCTTATAAAATTAATTTACTAAGTGAGTATGGTGTTAGTGCAACGTTTAATGTTGCTTATTTGAGTCATTTTTATGTAGGTGATGGCTATAATTCGAGGACGAATCCTTCTCAATAGACGGACGATGATGTGAACCAAGTAAACACCATTGTGATGCCTCAAGGACCCATAACGAGATCAAGAGCCAAGACGCTACAACAACTTTACTTTCTCATGTTTAATACTTGGTGAGCTTGGCTAGGAATGATCAAAAGAGAGATCGAACTTTTCAACTCAATATCTTCCAAGTAGAGCTTAAGGGAGGTTTTGCATTAAATGAACTTAGAGTTCATTTAAAGGAGCTGAAGTTAGAGTGGAGTTTAACTCAAGTTGCATTCAATAAAGTCAAGTTCAATTCAAGGAACTCAAGTTGCATTCAATGAACTTAAGTGCATCCCAAACTCCATTTATTGCAAGTCATCTATCAATTAATGGAACTGCACTTCAAACTACTTCAAGTGAACCTTCATTTACAATTAGGAGGTTACAAAGACTTTGATGGGTGACCAAGACTTCAATTCTCGGATTTAAACCTCTTTTTGTTATATTTTCAGTTTCAAACATTACATTTATGTGTTTTAAGTTACATTTTAGCTAGTGGGTGTTATGACCATCATGTAATTGGGAGTTACAACCTTTCAAATACCTTTAGGTTACTTTTAGGGTTGTTTTGGAGGCTATAAATAGCCTAGCTTGTCCCTTTGAAATACATATTTTATGATTGAATGAAAGTTGATATTTGCTTCAAGAAGCCTAGAGCTTGTTTTTCTTTGCATTTATTGAGTGCTAGATTTGCATGCTAGGATCATTCAAGTAGCCTTGATCAGGTTTGAAGGGATGTGAATCCCGGAGCGGAAAAGGATTTTCGTTGCTGATTTTCGAAATACAAAATCGAGTTTTAAAACAGAAAATACAGGGAAAATTCCAAACCATTAAAGAACGTTTCTTCAGTGAATTCCCCTCGAACACCACCACCGAATCTTCCTCGCTATCCTCTTGGGTCTCGGGATCGTGCTTGTGGTAGCACCTTGATAGAAGAGAGGGAGAGATCGAGAGAATTTTTTTTAGAGAGATCTGGGAGTTTTTTCTTTTCTCTTCTGTTCTATAACACCTTCTGTCTAATTCTCCAACACTTGGAGAAGAAGAAGAAGGGTGACGTGGGGTAACTCCCCACGTCACAAAACCTCCCACTCCCCTGCAATTTTGCAGGGGAGTTAATATTGATAATAATATTAATATATATATATATATATAATATATATATATAATTAAAAAATATATATATAATTAATTAATTAATCAAATTAATTAATATAATTAATTATTAATCCAATTAATAATTAATAAATATATATACATAAATAATTAACACTTAATTATTTATTATAAAATTAGAATCATATTCTAAAACATTTCTCTCGTATAACCTATAGTTCTAATGTACATCTTATGCACATTATTTTTAACCTATAGTTTTAATATGAATCTTATTCATATTAATTTTATTTGAATCTCATTCAAATAATATCTGTCATAATATATAGTTTTAATTTACAATTAACTATATATATTATAATGTATCAATATACATATAATCCCTTAAGTAATTTAATCAATTCAAATTCTTCCAAAAAATTTGATCCTCGTTTTACCCGTTATGAGCTAGCAAGGGGACCTAATGGACCTACAGATCCGAAGCTCCAACGATGCAAGATTAATCGGTCAAACTCATTGACCAAGTTAATCTAGATTCGTTAACTACGGGTCATTCCACTAAAGACCCGCAGTTGCACTCTTCTCACTGCAGAATGTTTTCGTGTCCATGGATATACGACCATTAATGACGAGTCAATCCTTCACGAGTGTTCGTAACTCAAGTTGGGTCAAATTACCGTTTTACCCCTGAGTTACATCTTACTCCTCAAACACCACTGCTCCTCTAATGAACAACCCGGTTATGGTCCAACCAATAACCGGAAGTCCCTCTCGGCCAATGAGAGGGCGGGGCCCTTTATTCAAGTCCCGGAGTCAGCATTTAAGGGAACACTCATCTACTCCCCTAAAGTCGGGGAGGAGTGAATTCCATCTTTGAAGTTATGTTCCCAGCTCCCCACTCGGTCTCGTCCCCAAAATGGTAGGAATGTTGAGTCAGCGACTCGGGCCACTCTCACCCATACAGATCAAAGAACGAGCCCTCACGGGCAGGAGTCCATAACTCACTCAGGATTAAGAATGAGTTGCCTGGTCATCCTAAGAAATGGCAATCTATTAGTTAACGGTGTTACATCTAAAGATTGCCTATTTCGCGGTCCGGTCTTATACAAACTCATTGTATAGGATACCCCCACTCACATTTCTCCACACGAACGACCTGGATCGAGTCGTCTGTAACCTTTACAGAGCGGGCCGTATCCATAGTGTTGCCAGGATAAGGTACCCAGCCTTATCCATATACTATAGACCCTTTAGGTTATTCACGGGACATTATCCATTCATATATCAGGGGTATATCAAATATATACCCCGTATATCGACTATATACCCAGTATATATACTGTCCCGATTACATCACAAATAACCTTGGATGTTTGGTTTATTCGATTTGGATAATGCAAAGCTATGATTTAACAACAAATTTATTGAATAAAACTTTATTAAATAGACATTTGTTTTTACAAAATACAAACTACGAGTTTAGGGCAACACACCCAACAAGGTTATCTTGTGCAGTAGTTCGAATCTTGAGTTTAGAAACAAGTTTTCTCTACTCTTGATATTGATCATCAAGGTAAATTCGTTCTAACTTCTTCCTTGGGTTGACATCATCTTGATTTGGGGATTTTAGCATTTGTGATCTACGGGTTTGCATATCTATAAAGGTTCTTAGATCCAATTGGCTATTGTTTTCTTATCAGTTTCTCTCCATAATTGTCTCTCCATTCTAGATCCTTGTCCTACTTTCTTTCATTACCTCCAACAAATTTGGTATTAGAGCCATCCTAAAATCGAGCATGACTACTAGTTGTGTTCCAAACTTATTTACCCTTCCAACGAACCAAGTTCCCGTCTTTGATGGAGAGAATTATGAATACTGGTAGAGTCAAATGGAGTCAATTTTCATTTCTCAAGATCGTTGGGATATCATCGACGAAGACTATAAAGATGAAGGCACCAAGGAGATGACACCAAAACAATAGAATGAGTTTAAAAAGAACAAAAGGCAAAATACTTTAGCTCTCCAACTCATTGAGCAAGGTGTTAGTAATTCCATTTTCCCTCGAATTTTTGGTATTAAAAAAGTTGAAGATGCTTGGGAAATTTTGCAAAAATAATTTCAGGGATCTGAAAAAATTATCTTCATCAAGTTGCAATCCTTGTGGAGAGATTTTGACAACCTGGAGATGAAGGAAAGCGAAAACATTCGGGAATTCTTTTCTCGAGTTGCTAAAATTATTAACCAAATGAAGAACTATGGAGAGACTAATCCAAAAAAAAGAGTCAATGAAAAAGTTCTTCGAAGCGTTCCTCTAATATTTAACCATGTCGTTGCAGTAATCGAAGAGTCCAAAGATTTGTCTAAATTGACAATCTTTGAACTAATGGGATCACTTCAAGCTCACAAAGAGAGATTGAACAAGTGTCCAACTCAATCTGTGGAGCAAGCCTTTCATACCAACCTAAATTTTGCAGAAAAATGACGTTCAAGTCTAATCATCAAAAACGGTGGAATCCTATGCAAAAGAAGGATGGGCAACATGATCAACGAGACAAGGGAAATGGGCACAACAAAAAATCCAATAATACTGACTCTTTGTAACGACCCAGAATTTCCCACACAATCCTAGGTCACGTTAACTATCCAACTAATTAAACTTAACCCCTAAATACGTCATGCCAACTCCCTACGCAAACAAATATATAAAATCAAGTTCCAGCTCTCATCAATTTAACGATAAATCAATCTCATAGTATATCATTCAACATCATTCGTGGACCACCTCACGAGGCAAGTTTATTATTATTCAAACTAGGCAAAACTCAATGCATGGAATCAAACTAAAATAAGCACCTATCCCGAAATGAAACTAACAACAAGGGGGAATATCCCAATTATTCAAATACGAACAAATAGTTTATTGACCCTACATAAGGTCTTAACTAAACACTTAAGCTAAGCAAGAGTGCCTAAGCAGCCTATGGTCCTCGCTCGTCATGTCTCCTCTGTCCCATCACCATGGTCGCCCACGAGTCCTTCGCCTGAAATAGTCATTATGAATACTAGTATTCATTCCATAAAATTTAGTGACAACCACAACTAGGAATCACGTTAACAACCAACCTCTAGTCTCCATAATATCACAAGTACCTCTATGCTTATCACAGATATCCTACTCTTCCACAGTTATCTCCTTCGAGTAGAGTCGACCCCTGACCATTTATACCCAGAGCCCCGACACTGCTGCATCGGCCCTCGAACATTTATACCCGAGGCCCCGATGACTTCACCATCTATTGGCCCTTGACCATTTATACCCAAGGCCCCAACAGACTTCCTTCCAAAGAACTCCTCGTATCGACCCTCGACCATTTATACCCGAGGCCTCGATACTCCATTAGTGACGTATCATGTAACGCCCCAGGAATTTCACCATTTCCAAACAGGGACCGTTACTAAGCCTACCTAAAATTTTCACATGAACAAGAGAATTTTCTTCACAACAATACTAAGCAATAGAACTACCACGCTTTCGCTGCGCTTGATTACGCTTGTTTACATGCGTAAAAAGAAGGTTTTAGATGCTGTTTTTACTATTTTTAGCTTTGTTTCGGATTTTTTCTCGGTCGTTTGAGTTCCAATTCATGCAAAATTTATATATGATGGTTTGTGGTTGGCTTATGTTATATTTATGACATATTAGGACCATTTGAGAGTGGAAATTAATCAAAAGAAGCAAAAAGTGGGAAATACCAACACGGGAGGCGCCAGGCGCCTGGGAAGGCTGCAGAAAATTGTTTTTCTTCCAACTTTGCCCTTAATGAAACGCATCTTCCAATGCATTTTGGTGGTTCCAACCGATGCATACGTGTAGAAGAAGTGTTCCACTATCAGTTTGAGCACGATTTAGCCCGTCAAAGGAGTTGGAAATGGGTGATTCACCATCGTTTTAGGACCTACCTAACCAATTCTGCACAACTATAAATTCCAGCAGCTTCTCCACCAAATTCATCAAGCCTTGCTTCCTTCTCTTGATCATTTTATTGTTTCTTTGTTGCTTTCTAAATACTTTTGAGTTGCTTTCATTAGTTGCTTTTGGTTTTTAAATCCCGAGCACTTTACATTCCTTTATTGAGCTTTGTTTTGTTT
>NW_019104797.1:8088-21858 GCF_001995035.1 Momordica charantia | reverse complement strand
TGCTGTGCGTGGGCATGCGATGGCGCTCGAAATGCGCTTGGCGTGTCTTTGGGGCATGTCCTTGGCCTAGGGATGAGCAAATCCTTGAGATCATGTGGCCACTCACTTGGTTTTTCCTCAACTCCTCTCTTCCTCTTTACCTTTGTTAGTTGTTCATTGTCCTTCAAAATTGACAAAATTTGTTGGTGTGTCCAATGAAGTCTTCCTCGTTTTGAAGGTCTTTATTCTAGCTCGTCCTATTTATTGATGTAGGTTGAGTCTTGGATCTTTGAGTCATTTATGATCACATCAGATAAGGTCTTACTTGATAACCACCTCTGGATGGATTGACCTTCCATACTTTAGCTGCAAATGCTACAAAGGCATCATCGTACAACGAAGGTATAACCCATAATTGACCATGAGCACTTGACAACCCGACTTTCAGGACGACACAATTAATCGCTGTTAGATCTCCGGCCTATAAATAGAGGGTCTCACTTACGTATCAGGTATCGCATTCTATCTCATTCTCTATATTAAGGTCGAGCTTAAATTGACTTCAGCATCGAAATGTTTGTCTCACTTTGTACAGGTCGTTCCTTACGAAAGATACTCCAATTTCTTTCCATTATTATAATTTGACCATATTTGACCTTAAGACTGATTTTGTTATTCTACAAACACATAATATAAAACTATATCTTTATTACTATAAAAAAAAAATTTGGAAGTCTGAACAGAATTGTATCCATTATAGAACATCTATTCAAGTCAATCGCGGAGAAGGAATGATGATTAGCTTCTAGATAATCTGGAATGGAAGTCGCAGCCACAAGTAAGAGAGTGGAAGCGTGCAGTCTTTGCTTGGGATAGTCCAAAAACAGAAAATAGTGTAGTCAATATATTTTTTTATTTATTTAATCATGTGATAATTTTATTCAAATTATGGAGGGCTAGGCTTTTGCTCTCAGCCACAAAAATAGAAGAGTCTTCCGAGTTTTCATTGAGAACAATACCAAAACCCACTAATACAACCAAGTGCACCCGCCACATACTCCCATTGCACTTTTTGCTCATCTCCCATTTGACCAAAACTCTCCCCTTCCAAAAGTTGTCGGATGAGCCCGTCATCACATCACTATTGAATATACGAGAGAGAAACCATAAAAATAATTTAAATTTGTATGATGCAAATTTACAAATCTACCTCCAACAATTATTAGAGATCGGTCACGTTATTGAAGAGTTGGTATTTAATAGTTTTAGGAAGCACGTGCACTTTAGTCTACACCTAATAGTTATTGTCGCATAAAATGCCTACCCCAAGTGTACGGGTCAAGTTTTAATAAAAGTGGTAAGTAATTACCGATATCGTCCACTGGATTGGGTTTCTAGTAACTCAAGTACTACAGATATTAATGTCCAATTTTATCTAGAGAAACAACAAGGAATTTCTTTTGACACACAAAAATCTAATAACAAAGCGAATAAAAAAACTCTAAAGAAAACTCTTATGTAGAACGGGTCCTAGGGAAGTGATTTCACCAACTGAACCTACAAGCGGACAAATTAAACATGCCAAGATTGAATATGCAATTAATTATAAGTCAAGAAATGAAGAATCATAATTATCTCTCCCGAGCACCACTTATTAAGAAACCAATATCCCTATCTAGTTTCATTAACAAGTAGGGTCTTAAGTCTTAGTCTTTTAACAACCTTTAAGATAATTCTAAATCGCCCGATCTTAGAACTACCACAGTCATGCATTCAAGTTCCAATCTAAACCACTTCTCCCGAGCGTAAGATTCAGATTCAGCAACAATTAATCCGTGATCAAGAGATTAGAAGCATTAAGCGAATAAATGCACAAATAGATTAAAAACAAATCAATCAAGACAATTGTTAATAAATTCAACTTATAAATCCAACAGCTACGTCAATCCCTAGAACAAGAAGATTAGCTACTCATGTTCACAAAAATACCATAAAATCTCACAAAGATTTTCATAATAAATCTCGAAAACATAAGGGAAAGGAGAGAAACTAAAGCCCTAGCGTCGATTGACCGTCCCCGACTCAATCTCCACGATCATGAGCCTTCGAAAATCGCCTCCTCGCCCTCCTTGCTTCATATCTCGAACCAAATCTCTCCAAATTCCAATTCTCCAATGTGAGAATCCCCAAAAGTCCCCAAAAACGACGCTCTAATATTTTACTTATGTGAGGACCTCGCCATTAGTAAGTGCCATGGCGCTATCCCAAAATTGTGACGGACGAGCAAGTTCGTAGTGCCATGGCTCTACAAGACAGCGCTGCGGCGCTATCATCACGGAAAGAGGCCCAAGCTTTGTCTGCAGGCGCCATGGTGCTGTGTACTAGCACTGTGGCACTGCTTCTTCGGGAATTTGCTCTCAATTCTGACCTGCAGGCGCCATGGCGCTACGACGTTGGTGTGGCTGAATTAAGCTTTTATTTTTTTGCTCTAGTTCTCCTCTCAATTGATCGTTTATGATCCAATTCTTTCTAATGGCTTGAGGTAAAAACATCAGTTATGCACGTAAATAAGTCATAAATAACCGAAAATTGTTAAATAATTTCCACATGAATAGATGTGGTGTATAAAGAATACTATCAGTTATAGAGGACAATCATTTTTCAAGACCAGAACATCCAAAAACTACTCAATAGTATTAAATTTTCAAATTTGCATCCAACGGTAATTAAGCACAGCGATATTGCAAGATCATAATTATAATATTTCCTCTCTGTTCACTTGAAAAAAGAAGTTGTGATTAACTTTGGTATGTAAGAACAGAGAGTAAATGAAAAATAAAAAGAAAGTGGCCACCGTGGAAGGGAATGGAGGGTGCTCCACCCATCTTGAATTCAACAATTTGGTTATCATTTTATATGATGATGGCTTTGTGAAAAAGGAGAATTTGACTCCAAATTTGGATGTGTGAAAAGCGTTTGGGCTCCGTCAAGAGGGTTCTTTTTCAACTGACTCGTTTTTTAAATTAATGCGATTAGACCAACCTCCTGCATGTCTATCTATTTATATACACCATGATTAATCAAAATATTCTCTTCATGGATTAGTGGAACTCAATCATCTGTGGATTAAAATGTGGATGTGTTAAAAGATGAAAATATTGATAAAATTAAAATATCCAAGTAGATGAATATTTTTTTAAAATTATAAAAATAAAAAAATTCATAACAGATACTTAGAAATAAATATTTTACCATTTTCAAATAAGATAAAAATTATTAATAGTTATAATATTTTTATATTAGTTAAAAGTGAGCATAGCTCGGCAGTGAGTGACATATATCTCCAACTAACAGGTTGTGAATTCGACCCCATCCGTATTAAAAAAAATTTTACATGTTGTTTATATTTTTGTATTTTTTGTTGGATTTTATCTTTTAATAATTGATTCACTTAGTTAGGTTGATGTTGAATTAATGCATGCACGTATAAAAATGCGCTGACCAAAATTTTGCACCCTAATCATCTCCGTCGTTCAAAATAAATGGAATTAATATATTCAGTTTTCTTGTTAGTTTCTATTTGATTAATTAATTGGTCAGCCGCTATTTTATATCACATCTAAGTATTCATCATTTCCTAAAAAAAAAAAAAGAAAAAAATCATTTCCCTTCCTCGGGAAAAGAACAAACGAAGGAATTCATGATGATTATCAATTAAATATTTAGAGATAGTATCTAACAATATTTTTTTGTCTGTTAAAGTAAGCATAGCTCAACGATTATTTTATTGAAAAAATAAAGAAAAAAAAACGTGTATCAACTTTTATCATAAATAAACTTTTAATTTCTTCCTATTCAATCTTAAGCCTTGATTACTTACTAGTAATCGGAATGAACACAAATCGAAATGAAAATCAATTGGAATCAAATCAATCGAAATGGATCCTCAACCTTACACGTTGTACTAAAAAAATATTTAATATGATATTATTAAATTTTATTTTTCTAATATTGAATAATAATTAATTATATTTAATAATAATTAAGAATAACAAAGTAAAATTAAATAATTGAAAAGTTAAATATAAAATTCAAAAACCTTTATATATTTGTAATTAATTTAAAGGGAAATCCTTAGGAATGACTACACAAGTTATCGTTGAGAAAAATGGCCAAAGTTTTTCTAAATTGTATGGCAGGGCCAAAGTTGGTTTCCTATATTTTAGGACAGGTGTATAATTACTTATCTATCTCTCTACACATTTCATGCACATATTATCCTTGCCGTCTTTCTCCATTTTACCCACTACATTCCCTTAAATCTCTCATAAACTAGCAATGTTATCGAGTTAATATTGAAACCACATTAATTACAAAATCTACATAATTCCTAAAATCTTTCCACAAAATTTAAACCACAAAATCTACCTATATCATACTTAATATTGAAACCACCTTTAACTACAAAATCTATATAATTCCTAAAATCTTTCCACAAAATTTAAACCTCCAAATCTACATATATGATTCAAACAAGTTTAAAATATGTTTAATTTTTTTAAACAAACATAACTGATTGGTTTGAACATTCCACTGTAATCAGCAACCTTAAATACAATGTTTCTTTAATATTCTTATACAAGGTATAATCCTCACCCATTTTATTTTTACATTTTTTCAAGAATTAAATCAATCAACGCGGGAACATTATGCGATCATTGTTAGCGACGATTTTAGTTGGGAGGAGCACAACAATTATCAAGGGTTCATTACCGAGCACGTTTCAATTCTATTCGATTCCACCCAACAACAACTATGTGAATGTATATCTAGAGATCTTCATTTTCTAGAAGGAAAAAAAACTTACACGTCTTTCACTTTTCAGAAATGGTACTGGCAAGTCGATAATTATGAGGTTGTTAGTAGATAGGGACGTGGCGTGGGCCATATCCCTGTTGGCGGATGTCAGGTGTAGCGACTACGACATAGTTGTATATAACATCATCTATGAGGGTAGTGAAAGTTCAGACGCCGAAAATAGATTGAAAACTATCTACAGAAAATAGTCATATTTTGCATCACATAATCTTTCTTTATCACTAAATCGGAACAAAGATCAATGCAAAAATATGACAAAAAGGTAACCAAAACCAACAAAATAAAAAATGCATATTAGCAATCAAGGAAACATATATTAATATTTACCTAAGGAGAGATACGATGGATGTGTAAATATATGGCTACTAGAGGTTATCTCACAAAATAAGCAAGAGACGTCMATWCAACGRRGTAGATATAKGATTCTATAGAGTAGATRACCATTTTGAYTGGGTTATCCTTGTCCATCAACATTCATGACTAATATGCCACRATTATTACATTCTAAGAARCTGCATTTTAATTCTTRATATATGAGAATTAGTCATCGAGTTACTGAAACATTACTCGAAAGAATCTTCCTATTGCAGCAAACCCAGTTCTTAGAAAATTAGATTATTGACGAAAAAAGAAAACTCCACAAGATTCAACCATTGAATCAAGCCCTAAAAAAAATTCGTCCGGTAGAACCAACAAATAAGAATGCGTATTTCTAATATTGTTAAAATTAATTAGTTCCTAATGAGTATCAATTAGTACCACATAAGTATCAATTAGTTCTACGAGAATCTAATTGGATGTTCTTGATTTTTCTACAATAAATTTTAAATATTTAACAATAAAATGGTATCATTGAGCTAAAAAACATCGGAATTGACAAGTTCCAGGTACTAATGATATTTATTGAAACATCAGAATTGAGGTCTAGGTTTAAATTTATTGAAATTTGAAATTTAAGATGAGATTTAAGAATGGAAATTTATTTAAATTTTTTTTTTGCAAACTAAACTACCTGACAATCTAATTTTAACAATATTTTTATTATTTATTATTTAATCTGAACTATATTTCAATATAATCTCCCCAACTGATCATATCTACAAGGTGTTCTAAAAACAGGTTGTGTCCAACAAAATCCCTTGAATATTGGAGGTTGCTAACAAACGGTCAATTATTCAAACCTCATTTATTTAAACAACATTCAAAATCGATCGATGAATACCCTTGTTGGATAACAACAACAATGAGGTTTGGAGTATTACAAAATAGTCGATTAAAAAAAAACAGTCGACTACTTACCCTTGAAGGAGAAACGTCGAAATTAGGAGGATTTTAGAAGGAGGATTTGAGAAGGAACGCCGATGGATGATTTCAATTTATGATTTCAAGGGATTTTGTACCCGAAAGCTTCAAGGGATTTTGCCGAAAGAATGCCAGAATATAAAATTGGGATTTTGTACCCAATTTGAAATCACTCAGGATTGCAATTGAAGTTTCAAAATTGAAATCACACAATCACCTAAAATTTCAATTTTTGATTTCAACGGATTTTGCCTAAAGCTATCCACCCATTGAAATCAAGGGATTTTGATTTCAACTAGAGGAATCAGAGATTACAAAGCTAGGAGATTGTGTACCCAAAGAGAGACACTGAAAGCTTACCCGAAGGAGGTTATTTAGGTTCTGACAATAGTGGGAAGAGGGATGCCGAAGATTGTGTACGCGGAAGAGGGACGCCGAAGGGCTTGAGACTTGATTGAATAAAATTTTATTTGATTTTAGGAAGGAAGAGTTAGGGCAAGTGTGGGAAGAAGGAGTTAAGGGCAAAAGTGGGAACAAGTCATTTGAGTTGTCTTTCCTTCCATAATGGATCCTAATATGGTATTAATCTTCAACTACTCCATCTATAATTTTAAAAACAGTACTTTACGGTTTCAATCTTTATTTTTTCACTTTTCTAATTTGATTTTACGTTTTTTTAGTGTATTTTATACTTTGATTCAATTTTTTTTTATTTCAAAGTATTCAACAGATTTAGCTTACAAATTTGGAAATTTGGAAATCTATATGTTATTTAAAATTTTTGATCTTTATAATTTTCATTCATTATTTTCTTTCCTACAATTTAGGTGCACTACACATTTATTGAAAGATAGTTTCGTGACGAATTTATAGGGGTAATGGTAGGATAAATTTACCTAGTAAATTTATCTACATAAAATCACGTAGTTCTGCTCTAACTGTTATTTAGCTATTTTTCTGATATCTGATTATTTTGGCCATTTTTCAAATCAAACTATTTAATTTAGCTATTTCTCTAGTTGCCCCTAATTTAAAAGTGCAGCATATTACTTAATAGCAATAAATTTTACTTTTTTATTGAAAGTTAAAAAAATCTTGAAAATTAAAGTATGGAAATTATTAGTTGAGAATTTTTATGCCATAATATAATTGCAATGGTGTATAGTTTCATTTCCAACATTACTACTAAGTTATGCTCGCTTTGGCAAAAAAATAAAAAAAAAAAACTTTTGAAAGTTGAAACTAGGGCGCAAGAATCCTAATCCAATTGTTACTTCCATGGCTAAAATCATGATAAATTTTCGAAGTAGCAGTGGTTTTTATGAGTAGAAAAACGGGTTTTAATGTCAGGCAGTGCACGTCACTAAAGGGAAATGATGTCGGGCATGTGTCCGACATCATTTCGAGTGTTATTGTAGCTTTTTATGTCGAGCACGTATCAATGTCGGACAACGCCCGATATTATAGGTGACCGTCATTGTTTTTTATAATGACTGTGTCTTATGATGGTGTTTGTCGGCGGACATATATGTTTGTGTTATTGTAGTAGACAATGTCCATTAGAAAATTTGTTTGCTATTAAATGTTCGCCATTAAATGTTCGTCAATAAATGTATGCCATTAATTGTCTGCTATTATATATCTATCATGATATGTTGGTTTTCAATGTCAGGAAATGCCCGTCATTGTTTCGGTAATAATTTAATAAAAAAAATATATTTGTTGGTTGCTCACATGGGCTAACCAACAACCTTTCCACATTTCTCAACCTATACACAAATCTCAATAGTGATCTTTAATATGGAAGTACTTACCCAAAACACATGTGTCCTTTCTAAACAATACCCTTCTTATTTTTATATACACAACTCGATAGAGAATAAAGATTTAATACTCATTGACCAAACATAACTCAAACAAAAAAAAATGTAAAATTTTCAGCATGACCTCTGCTAAAATATCCTAAACCACACCTGAAGTAAGATCCTGAAGTAAGATATGTATATGTAACCATAATATGTATATGACCTTGTTTGTACATAACCAATAATCTTTCCTCCTTAATCATAATATGTATATGTCATTCTCAACCTATGAACAAACCACAATAGTCTTTCAAAAAAGAATGCAAGTAGTTACTCAAAACATATGTAGTTATAAACAACAACCTTCTTTTACATAACTCAATATATAGACAATAAAGATTCAATTCTCATTCATCAGACATAACTCAAACAATAAATGTCAAAATTTGACCATGACCTTTACTATGATATCCTAAAACCACACCTGAAATACGATAACATATAATACATAACTAAACAAAATATGTATAGGACCACCAATCCATCAACAAACTATATTTAGCAACATATTCAAAACTTCTATACATATGGTATAATTGAAATAGGACCACTCGTCCCTCCATGAACTACATTCAGCAAGATCTCTACACATGTAATATAATGGTGTTGGATCGGTATGACAATCTTAGAGGAGGGTGAATAGGGTTTAACCGCAATTTATAAACTTTTTAATACGGTGGGCCCAATTTAAACAAATAAGTAAACTTTTTATGAACACGTAATTTTAACACAAAAATTAATCAATAAATTAAAGATAACATTTCAAACACCCAAATTAATTTTAATGTAAATATTGCCATAAAACATGAATAACAATTTTTAGCAACTAATTTCATGCAATTTATAATAAAGATAATTAATTGCAAAAATTAAATAGAGGAGGGTTAGAGAAAGTGACACCACAAATTTATAGTGGTTCGACAACAATCAGCCTACTCCACTTCCTAATCTCCTCTTGAGCGTTCAATTGAAGAACTTGACTCTTTCCATGACTTAGAGTCCAACTGGTACAATGTTAGTTTTTTTGGGAGCAAGAAAAGCTCGATCATTTCCACGGTTTAGGATCAAACCGTTACAACACTCTTTTTTGGGCTCAAGAGCAACCCTTACAATAATTGAAATTTTGAATGCACTTACAAACTCTCTCAAAGAGTAGATATACAAACTTTCACTCACCAATTTGTAAGAAAATTCTTACAAATAAAAGTCCTCAAATGACTAAGAGAAAATAAAATTAGAAGCATAAATATCTCTCAAATTAAATCTCCTTCAAGAATTTAGAACAAAAATTGAAGGTTTGAAGAGAGATTAACCACGTAGAAATTGGATAGAAAATTGGGGAGAAAGCTGTTAATTTTGGTGGAGAAGAGTTGTTTAAATAGTAGGGAAAGGAGATTTGAAATCCAATTTGATTTAGACCATTGCATTTTGGTAAAAATAAATCAAAGGTTGAGATTTGATTTTAATGTAATATATGTGTGTATATATGCATAAGAGAACCAACACATAGTTGAAACAAAAGTTTGATATTTTTTTTAATTAAATCCAAACCTGTAAGCGCCTCTCGAGGATTTTTTATTCTTTTTCTTTTCTCTTTTAATTTTCTTTCTCTTCTCTATATTTTTTAATAATACAAATTTCGCCACATGTCATCTTTCTATTCAACTTCATGGATAAATAATCTGCCATGTCATCCACCACGTGTATTTTTCTTTCTAGCTCGTTTGTAAAAAAATTCATCTCCAATTTTGACAATTCAAAATTCGTTGGAATCGTCGTATTGAGCTTTACGATGTGGACACTTTAAAACACTAGAATTATAAATAAACAAAATATATATTATCAATAAATCATATATTATTGAAGCTCATAATAAATTTATGCTTTATAACAATGATTCTTACACACCAAAAACAATTAATATTAAGTTTGTTTGTTATCATCAAGACATAAATTAATTAAATTAATTAACCGAGATTAAGAGCTAAAAAGTTAACAATGTCCCCCTTGTTGATGATGACAAATTTCTAAAGAAAAATGTAATCAAAATGGTGTGTGAGATAAAAAGCACAATCAAGGGAAACATAAATTTAATTTTAACAAAAGTAAGCACAGTTTCATTCATTTTTCTTATATCCACTCCCCCTTTTGGAATCAATCAATAAGGAATAAGTAAGACAGATAAATAAGAAACATAAAAGCTCCCCTTTGTGAAACAATCAAACACTTTCCTTTAATAAGGGACAAAAAGACATTTAACACATGCTCTTTAAACAACTCCCCCTATCAAGATGCCTTCTAAAAATAATTAACAAGAAAATCAAGAGGTATCAATTAAGAAATTCTAAAATAAAATTTACTTCAATATACTTACTCCCCTAAAAGGATAAATAATATGCAGAAAAGGGATAAAGTTCTAACATATCTCAATAAGCTTTTACATTAAGACATTTATCTTTTTCATCATCATCAAGTTTGGTGGAGGTGCTCAGGAGAGTTTTTGTAATTTCAACTTTAATAAACTTGAACATTTTGAACAAATTCTCCCAACATGCTCATTTCAAATTTACTAAGCATATACTTAGAAAATAATTCACATAAAGCAATAAATAAAAAATAGCAATATGTAGAAACAATTTCATAAAATTCACAAATGAAATATTATAACTCCCCCTGATATGGCATTCTCCTTCTAGAAAATAAAAAATGAATAGTTACCAAGGAGATAAAGTAATACAAGCAAAATCATCCAAAAAATTTGCACAAGATATATATATTAAAAAAAATCATGGTAGTTCAAACAATCTAAAAAAAATTATCAAAATATACCAAAATTTTTATTCAAGAAAATATGGCAGTATAATTCCAATAGAGCAATTTTAATTCTCATTGGTTATTAACAAAAATAAGTTTCAATACCTAAATGATACATTAAGCAAATTAATCTCTATTTATCAACTTATATCAAAACCATATAAAATAACATAAACAATTAAAACACCATCAATATACCAAAAATTTCAAATGCTATAAAAAAAATTGATAAAGAACCATCAACATTGATATCAATTAACAACAAAACAACAATATCATCTACAAATTAAATATAGGCAAACACTATACCAATTGTTATTGATCATAGGTACACTCCAACTTATGTCACCACAAAATAGTTTAATCAAATATAGACAAAGAAAATTACAAAAATCAATTAAATACTTTTGAGCAACATGGTAATGAAAATTTTAAAATATGAATCAATTTCATAGATAGTCCCCCTATGAAAAATAATTGAATGATTCTTTTCAAAACAAACGATTTTCAATAATGAGAATTTTTGAAATTGTTTGGATGGAAAATACATAGTTTATGGTCAAAAAAACATCTTAACAATTTAATTAAATTCATCTAAAAAGCAAAATAAAGCACAATTCTTCTCAAGAGAATAGACAGTATATCTCAACTATGAAGAACAATATTTTCCCAATCTCAATATCCAAAATATCATGCTACAATAGATATTCTTTAATTTCTTCATAGCATTTAATTCAATATTTTAAACAATGAGCAATAAGGAGTATGGATATATCTCAAAATAATTTACCACATATTTTTTTAAGAGAATTAATCCACTGATCTATAAATAATCAAACAATAAAGATTAATGCCAAAAATATTATCGATATAGTAAAAGGCATTTAATCTAATGAACAATAAACTTCAAGATACCAATTCAAACTTCTCTAGCCCATTAAAGAGATAATTTCCATAAATATACCAATATCATAATATTCTCAACAAAAAGAAAAATTTAAGTTACCCAAAAACTCTTTTTTTTTTTTTTTATGTATTTCAAGCAAGTCATAGTGTTGCTCCTTTAAAATTTACTTTCAATTTGGATTCCAAAGCAACCATTCTCTTCCATGAAATTATGCCTACAAAATGAAAGCTCAACCAATAGATTTTGGTACCCATGGGTCCTTCATTGTTAGTGAGCATAGGTTTTGGAACTCATTTCAAATTATTTCCAATATTCTTAGTATTCATTTTTGGCAACAAAAAATCTAGATTATAATCAATTTTACCGCAATCATTAGACAAAAATTTCTTCTTAACAATTTGATTTTGCACACTAGGTTTCATGGAGAAGTTATTTCTTGGATAATTTTTTAATTTAAAAAAATTAGGCCTAACATGACCTTTAACTCCACAAAAATGACTAGTAGGTACAAATTTTGATTTTACATGCATATTTCTAACATTTTTATGTTTAGGTACAACATAAGCATATTTAAGCACAAACTTCAATTTTGCATGCATATTTCTATCATTTCTATGTTCATATATAAATTTAGCACTTGTATTGAAATTTGAAGCTTTAGATTTAGACAAGTAAAAAAAAATAAAAAATTTATGTCCATACATGCCACATAAGGAACAAACGACATTATGCAAGTAATTGTCTTTTGCAACAAATTTATATACTCTAGTTTTCTTTTGGAAATTTTCTCTTGATACATGGTGAGACTTTGCTCTTGAGGAATTCCTTCTTGAAGAAGTAGTTTGAGCATATTTTAATTTAAAGCAGTTAGGTCAAATATGACCTTCAATACCATAATGATGGCAAATGGGCACAAAACTAAATTTAGCATTCATAGAAACAATATTAGGCATATTAAGCGTACGCATAATAGGTGGTGCTTTAACCAATATAGTTTTAGAACTTGAACGAGTAGAACATTCATCTATATAGCCTAAACCTCTCTTATCACCAAAAGGTTTACCTACTTCAATTATTTTATCTAATCTTTGAGTATCTATTGTCAACTTTTTAATAAATTCTTTTGCAATTTCAAGCTCTTTACAAGTAAGTATTTCTTTTTCTTTAAGCACATGCAAAAGATCATTTTTCTCACAATGATCACATTCAAGAAATTTAATTTTATCAATAAAAGAAAATTTCTCTTTATGTTCGCCAAACCGATCGGATGCAATATGGAGGTGTATGTGGACGGCATGTTGGTGAAGAGCAAGCAGACGAGCTCACATTTGGCTGACCTGGCAGAGGCCTTAAGCGTACTTTAGAAGTATCAGATGAAGCTCAACCCGAGCAAGTGCACCTTCGCGGTCTCGTCAGGAAAATTCCTCGGGTTCATGGTCCACGAACGCGGAACTGAATCCAATCCGGACAAGATAAGAGCAGTCATAGAGATGGTGGCACCGAGAAATATTAAGCAGCTGCAGAGGTTGAATGGCTGTCTGGCAGCCTTGAATCGCTTCGTATCTCGCTCCACTGACAAGTGCCACCCTTTCTTCCAAACGCTAAGGAAAAAGGGTCGGTTCGAATGGACCGACGATTGCAAGGCAGCACTTCAGCAGTTGAAGCAGTACCTCAGCACGGCCCCATTGTTATCCAAGCCACTGCTTGGCGACGTTTTCTACCTATACTTAGCCGTGTCAGAAAACGCAGTAAGCTCAGTCCTGATGCGGGAAGCAAAAGGTCGGCATAGCCCTGTGTACTACACGAGCAAGTCGATGATCGAGGCCGAGGCTCGTTACTTCTGTCTTGAGAAGCTGGCTCTAGCGCTGGTAGCTTCGGCACGACATCTACGACCTTACTTCCAAGCTCACAAGATAATCGTTCCGACGAACTTCCCCTTGAGGTAGATTTTCTACAAGCCCGAAACGTCAGGTCGGCTTATGAAGTGGGCCCTAGAGCTCAGTGAGCATGACATCGCCTTCGAGC
>NW_019104796.1:134109-154912 GCF_001995035.1 Momordica charantia | reverse complement strand
AGGCGCCCAACCTTATTCCTATACTATAGACCATTTAGACTGTTAACTCAAACTTGATCCATATTTATGTCTCTTACATAGAGTTTGAGTCTCAGTTAATAGTCTAGGATCCTTTATTTTATTGGATTTAGATCTAGTAAGAACATTTTATTGGATCAATAACTACTTATTGATTAAAACCTTCAATAACAACTTTATTGAAAGATAAAAGTATATCTGGCATTTTCAAACTATGAGTTTCAGGACATAAAACCCAACACAACAGACAAAGGCGGCGGCGGAAGTTCTGAATCAGCAGGGCCTGCTCGGAGTTGATGGGAGTTTGTTGTGCTGAACTTCACTTGTCTGAAGCGTAAGGTGGCAGAATCATTTCACAGGCTTCTTAAAACTCTAGCTAGACCCGTCGCTAGCAAAGAGCTGCATCACCAACGCCCTCTTCCTGTTTGCCTTGTGCTTGATCCGGGGCATGTGGGGTTAGGGTTCTCTTTGATCGCAAGGAGAGAGGAAGGAATTTGGGGAAGCTTAAGGATGAAGAGGAGACGATTATAGAACGAAGTTGGGGGAAGGTGTTGTGGGCGTGGGTCTTAAAAAGGAAAATAGATTTAGCATTAATAGAAAAATCTCCCCCACAATTTTATTTCCCAATTTTTAAAATCCCTCATAAAATCATTAACTCCCCAGATCTTTTCAATCCTCTTTATCTTCCCCAAAATTGTAATAATAACTAACCTCTCTCCTCAATTTAATTAGCTGAATTTTGCTTTAATATCACCCTGCATGTATGCCACGCTTCAACGCTCTTTCTTCATCAGCGATATCACTCCCATCATATTGCTACCCACCTTTGCTTGTAAACCACTATCTGCCTCATTGAAACCTTATCCCTTTGCAAAATAAAATTAACTAAATTCAATTGCAAGAATTAAAAGCAAAAAAACGAAGTATCGAGAAACTTAAAATTAAAGTGTGGGAGCAATAAAATGATCTGCCATTGAATCCTGCTCCGTTTATTCCTTCATTGATCATCCTCAATCTACTGGGAAGTGGTGAGATCCGACAACTCTCATCACGTTCTCGCCATAGATTGCTTCAACCTTTGACCGTTTACTATGAATTTTCTTCCTGAATCAATTTCCTGCACCTTAATAGCTCCATGAGGGAATACGTATGAAACCAAAAATGAGCCTGGCCATCTGGACTTGAGCTTTCCTGGTAAGGGCTTCAATCTCGAATTGTAGAGCAACACTTACTGGCCTTTTTCAAAATGTTGTGGCTGGATTCGTGCGTCATGTCATCGCTTTGTCTTTTCCTTATATATTTTTGCATTTTTCGTACACATCTCGCCTAAACTCCTTGAGCTCCAGCAATTGCAAGCGACATAAGTCCCCTGCTACAGCATGATCTAAATTAACTTCTTGAGGGCCCAAAATGCCTTATGCTCCAGCTTCGATGGGAGGTGGCATGGTTTCCTAAAGATCGGTTTGTAAGGAGAAGTATCCAGAGGTGTTATAAACGCTGCACGGTAGGCCCATAAAGCATCATCTAGCTTCATTGCCTAATCTCTCCTGTTAGTGCTGACTACCTTATAAAAAATACTCTTTATCTCTCTATTGGATATCCTAGCTTGCCCATTCGATTGGGGATGGTAAGATATGGATACCTTGTGTCTAATGTTGTATTTGGCCAGGAGCGATGCTACAGCTTTGTTAATAAAGTGGGAGCCTTCGTCACTGATCACGACTTTGGGAGTGTCAAATCTTATTAATATGTTCTTATGTAAGAACTTGGTAACCACCTTTGCATCAATGCTAGGGCAAGCTACTGTCTCAACCATTTTGGCACGTAGTCAACTACTAAAAAAATGAAAAGATGTCCATTGGAAGGAGGGAAGGGTCCCATAAAATCCATGCCCCAGACATCGAAGAGCTCCACCTCTAGGATGTATGTGAGCTGCATTTCTGATCTCTTGGAAATGTTTCCAACCCTCTGACATGCGTTACAGTGCTGGACTAACTTGTATGCATCCTTGAAGATCGTGTGCCAAAAGTATCCGCTTTGGAAGACTTGTGCAGTGCATTGCCCTCCAAAGTGCCCACTATAAGGTGCATAATGGAATTTGGTTAACACTTGGTCTGCTTCAGCATTGGCAATACACTTCCTTATCATCTTATCTTGGAAAATCCTATAAAGGAATGGATCATCCCAAAGATAGAATTTGCTCTCATGCAGAAACTTCTTCAGCTGTTGTTTGTTCAGATCTGATGGTAATATCCCACTAGCGATGTAGTTAGCCATATCAACAAACCATGGCTCATCCTCCTCCTCATTCAAAACCTTGATTGTTAATAATTGCTCATCCGGAAATGTTCATCTAATTTCTGTTTCTTCATTGGAGCTTCCTATATCCGTCAACCTAGATAAGTGGTCAGAAACCAAATTTTTCGTTCCCTTTTTGTCCTTGATCTATATATCCAACTCTTGCAACAACAAAATCCAGCAAATCAACCGTGGTTTGGTGTCCTTCTTTGTCAGCAAATATTTCAATGCTGCGAACACCACTATTAATAACTTCTTTTCCGTTGTGGTGTAATTTATCTATGCTTTTATCAGAGTTTTGCTGGCATAATAGATCGGATGCAACAACTTTCCTCTGCGTTGAGCAAGGACTGCTCCTACAACATAGTCGCTAGCATCGCACATCAATTCAAAAGGATGCGTCCAATCTTATGTGGTTATTATCGGCCCATGGGTGAGAGCATATTTTAGCGTGATGAAAGCCTGCAAACAATCAGATGTGAAGTTAAACTCTTTATCATTCTCAAGAAAAAAACAAAGAGGTTTAAAGATTTTCGAAAAATCCTTGATAAATCTACGATAGATCCCGGCGTACCCCAAGAAAATTTGAGTGCCTTTGACATTCATAGGTGAGGGCAACTTCTCTATTAGCTCGATCTTCGCCTTGTCCACTTTGATGCCCTTGCTGGAGACCCTGTGCCCTAGCACAATTCCCTCTTCTACCATGAAGTGGCACTTCTCCCAATTCAAAACTAAATTTGTTCATTCACATCTTTGCAACACCTTCATCAGATTTTCCAAGCACACTGTAAATGACTTTCCAAACACCAAAAAATCTTCCATGAACATTTCGACCACTGATTCCACCAAGTCAAAGAGGATGGCCATCATGTAGCTTTGGAAGGTGGCTGGGGCATTGCAAAGCCCGAATGGCATTTGTCTGAAGGCAAGTGTTCCATAGGGGCATGTAAATGTCGTCTTCTGCTGATCTTGAGGGGATATTGTAATCTGATTATACCCATTGTATCCATCTAAAAGTAGTATTCCTGGCCTGCTAGCCTATCTAGCATTTCTCGTGGTCCTTCTTGGTGGCTTTGTTCAGCTTGCGGTAGTACATGCATATGCGCCACCCCCTCATTGTCCTAGTGGGGATCAACTAATATTCTTTACATTTTCAACTATAGTCATGCCTCCTTTCTTAGGCACACACTGCACCGGACTTACCCACTCACTGTCTGAAATGGGGTATATGATGTCTGCATCTAACCACTTGACAATCTCCTTCTTCGCTACTTCCTTCATTGTTGGGTTAAGCCGACGCTGGGGCTCGATGGAGTTCTTGCTTTCTTCCTCCAACACGATCTTATGCATACAAAATATTTCTCGGGATGGTCTCGGGTGAGATCACTCCGATAAATGTAAAAGTGCTTTAATGCTCGAGGTACCACGAGAAAGAAATCATCCCGAAAGTGAAACCCGCGCCAAAAACTTCAAATCCCTAACCAATTTCACCCGAAATCAAAAAAGAGCTCACCTCCCACCACCTCAAACCACTATTTACAGAAATCAGTCAATATAACAGAGAATCCACGTTTGTTAAACCCTAAAAGCTACTTCTCATGTTTACGATGGGAAACAACAAATCAACCAAGGCAAACAACAGTTCAACGTATAAATTAATAGAAATCCCTTACTAAAAGAATAAAATTGGGGAAATTTTTTACATCGATTTCACCGATGAGACGCGAAAAGCCAAGATTTTGAGACACACAACTGAAGGACATGTGGGTTTTAAGCATGAACAAAATGGGAAGAAAGAAACCGAATAAGAAGAAGAAAAACGAGAAATTGACTCAAATGGCCTAGCAAAGTTTTCACTTTGTTCAAATAACATACTCCTCGAAAATTGTTTTTCTAACCCAAAACAGCTTTTTTCTGATATGTCAGTACAGATGAAAATACAAAATTGTCCTTAATATAATTAAAAAACTTAAGTTCGAAATAGAAAAACTAGACTAAATCTCGAGTGAGATCGAAGCCAACTCACCCGAATTTTGTGAAATTCAACCGAAATTGTTGGTTAATGGACAATTTTTTTATAACTTAGGAGATCTTATACAATTTAAATTAATATATACTAATTGTCAACATAAACTTATCTATGTCTGGGTAGTGTGAATGTTAAGCAAAGCCACATTTTTGTTACTTGAAGCACATAGAATATCAATATATTATAAAAGTTGACTTCATCCGAAATACATCACAAAATATAGAAACTCGCCCGTGAATCAATTATTTCGGGCAAATTTTACAACTCGGGCGAGTTTTCTTGGAACTCGTCCGAGTTTTCCATTAATCTCTGACAAGTTTTCTTCAAACTCGCCCGAGTTTTACTTGAATCTTGGGCGAGTTTGTATGAATCTCGAGTGAGATTTATGAATTTTGGGCGATATTTATGCAATTCCGAGTGAGATTCAAGGCCAGTGATAATTTAATTTCAACGACTCCAAACTTTAAAAAAAAATCAAGGAGTCCAGATTTATGCGGATTGAAATCCAAGATTTAGTTTTGTTTTGATTTTAACAAATAGTAGACTCTCTGACTTCGTCAGAACAGTACACCAGTTTCCATTTTTTGTAACACTGAATCTCTCTTTCATTGTTATAACAAAAACTCAAGAAATTTGAAACAAAGCAATAAAAAAATATAAAGGTGAAAGAAATAGGAAACAAAACGAAAGGGTATTTTGTATTTCCAAAATTGAATGCCAAAACGACTTTCACATAGAAGAAGAGCTTTCGGTGTTTCAAGCGCTTTTGGTGTTCAAGAAAATAGAGGAGAAATGTGGAAAATGGGGATGAAAAACCAAAAAGGAGAAGAAGAGAAAGAGGCGGAAACCGGGAGGGAGAAATTTTTTTGACTTCAGAGTACAAATGCAATTTCAATTATTTTTAAATTAATTAAAATAATCAATAGATTAGAAAAAAAAAACAATTTTGGAGGGATGGATTAATTGAGCAAAATGAAAACCAACTGAGTCATTTGGGGGAAATTGACACAAATGACCCAGCAAAGTTTTTACTTTGCTCAAATAACCTACCCCTCAAAAATTGTTTTTCCTAACCACAAACAGCTTTTTATGACAATTCGGTGGAAGTAAATGTACTAAATTACCCCTCATTTTATATTCATTACAGCATTAAAGAAGCCCCAGACCTCGGGCAAGTTCAAAGAAAACTCGCCCAAATTTTTCTCAGAATTTGTTCACAGACGAGTTTTTTTACTTTAGGTATCTCAAATAAGTTTAAAATTGAATTTATAATTTTAATTGTCATTCTCACTAGTAAACTAACATCTGGCCCAGTGGCTTCAGACCCCACTTTTTTTTAATTGAACCTCAGCACAAGCAGATATCAACATGATATACAAAAGCATATATATATCGAAAACGTTACCTAAAAAACAACCCAAGTCATGGAAACTCGTCCGTGAACCGATGTTTTCGGGTGAATTTCATAACTCGGGTGAGTTCGAACGCCCGAGTTTTGGCCTCTCATTTTGGCCCTTGGATAATTTATCGAGAAACTTTCTCGAGCGAGATCATGCCCGAGAAATAAGACAGAAGTCTTGCCCGAGTTTAAGCCTCTTATATATATATATAGAGCAAGTACCAAAAATGTACTTTTTATAGATTGATTCTTATGCGCCAATGTGGAGCTTCTTATTATAGAAAAAACGACCCATAAAATATACCATGGTCCGGTAAAAAGGGATAAAACATAAAAGAAAAAAAGGCAAATATCAAAAATCAAAGTAGGAATTAAAAATTTATTCGTTGGAACACGATTCAAATGTATATACCACCATGAAGATAACACTCTAAGTCAAATTCGGGGTGACATTGAAATTTCGAAAGCACATACACAAGTTCCAAACTAAATTAGGAGTGGTGTTGGTAGAGTGGGATGATAACTGAATGAACAAGTCACTAAGTTAGGTAATGCTCCCACTATCGCTAAGGGTCAGCCCTCAACGAACCAAAATTTTCTCTTCGCCTCAATTTCTTGGGGAGATTCCCCTCTTCAATGGTTGTTGTATGATTTTTGCCATTTTTCCTCTCATTCTCTTCGTGGCCCTCGTCGTCCACTTTCTTGACTGTTTTGTGTTCTTTTTATGTATATGCCTTTAGGGTTTGGTGCTTCACTCTTTATACCATTCAAACTTGCTCTCACTACTGCTCCAATATTACTTGGCGCATATGCACTTATAAAAAACTATTGGTACAATGTTTCAACAAAAACCTAACAATTTCTCTTAATATGCATGAACCTCACAGAACATTATAAGTTCTAGAAATATTTTGTTTACACTAACTTATTTCATAAAAACACTTCTTTTCTTTGGAAGATAATGGGCTAAAATAGAGAAATAAATAGCTCTTTCAAAGAGTTATCAGAGCCCTCGAGCAGAGGTGGAGGCAAAATTGGCCACCTCCAACGACAAAGTCGAGTAGACCTTACTGAGGTCTCGACATTGGAAGAGGTGAGGTTGAAACTCCTATGCCTTACTGATTGAGTAAACCTTATTGAGAACTTGGTCGGGGCATATGTAATAATGACCACCTCAACCAAATCGACACGCATAGAAGCAGAGGCACACCTATGGATAAGACTTGATGAACCAGAGAAGGAGATGCCTGAGACCACAAATCAGGGCCCAAGCGTAGCCTTGGATTTGAGAAAGTCGAGCAAACCTCAAGCCTCGACACCAAGTGGCCAAGACGACCCCCGAACCTCAGAGTCCAATAGGCCGACCGACCTTGAGTTTTGAGAAAGGACGAACCTTGGGGTAATAATGAAGCTAAGTCGACCACTTGAGTCCCTAGGCCAGAACGAGGACGGGCATTGCTTAGAAAATGGAAGGCCTAAAGGCTTGGGGACATTTTATAAACAAAATCTATGCCCAAAACGTGACTTGAGGAGGTTACAAGGGCATCATGCAATTCAAACCAAGGTGCGTGAGCTTGAGGCCTAAAGCGTCCAACTCGACTTGTCATGCATCAAGTCTAACACTATGATCTCAATGCACCGAACTCGTGAAAAAAAAATGTGAAAAGTTGTGCCAGCGCTTGAGGCAAGAGGCAAGAAGCCTGCGCGCCTCGGGTCACGCATTAGACCTTGATATTAAAATAAAAAGCCACTCAGCGGATCTGATACCCTTAAAATAAATTGAAAATTGAATATAACAAGTTTTGTGTATCTGCACTAAAATCCTTGGACCAAAGGCCTCCCTCTTTCTTTTATATATATGTCATAAAAATACATATATAAATATATACAGGTTCTAATGCCCAAGCTTAAGATCAATTAGAGGCATGTGTTGATGTCCGAGGTCATGTATATATGTACATGTGATGTTTCTACATAGCAGTATCAAATTACCTCCTCAAATTTTCAGAAAACCAAAGTTATGAAAGCGATATGAGTCGAGTCGTCTGTGTCAAATTGCGAACCACCCAACAAGATCAGACTTGAGCTGACCCAAACTCGGTCGAGCCGATCCATCCCAAACCGACCCAAGGAGACTCTTTAGAGGAGAGATCCTAGACGCAAGGTATGCTCTTACAACTCTACTCTTGTTACTCTCAAGGGTGTTCAACGAAACTCAAGAAATATTTTATGTAATTTAACAAAAATAAAATAAAAATCACTTAGGATTTAGGAAGTTAATCCAAACATATTCTAAATTTCACTAAATTATTTTAATAATAAGAATAATGACTTGTTGAAATAAAATTAACTTCAATATTGGATTTTTGCAATATCGTTATTGTTTCCTAATGGTATATATCGACCATAATTCAATGTTAAGATAAGCAAAGGATTTAAACGGGGTGAAAACCATGAAACGAAAAGAAAGATGAACTTTTTTTTTTTTTTGTCTTTTTTTGGGCATATTAGAGATATGGCCAATGTAAGGGTAATTGAATGTTGTAGAATAAAAGAAAATAGTTTTCAGCAGTTTAGAAATGCTGTTGTTCCCAGAAAGAGGAGGTAATTTATATCAACATTACTTTACTTGCTGAAAACCAACTTTTCTATTATCTACAATATAACAAACTGTTGAAGAAAATTTGGGATTTAACCCATTTTATTTCATCCCCATCCCCTCCTCCACTTTCTCCCTTTGGAAGGATATATAAAACTTCCTGATTTACCATTGAAAACCTTCTCGTCTCTTCTCTTCTCTTCTTCTCTTTTTATTCTTTCTTTCTTCATCAGAAGCTTGTGTTTTATATGTATGCATTTGCAGCTTCGACTCGAGCCCAGATGCTGATGTAACCACCACTTTCACCTTTCTTCTTTCCAAGTCGAATGAATGACTCAACTCATCTCGTCTCGGCCTCACATGAGGTTGAGGTCCCTTTCATTCTCGACCACAGACGAGACTGTAGTATCAGAGGCAGTGTCGTCTATACTCAAGTTCAAAACTTCCCCGCAGAGGGAGGAGCTCTCGTCTTCACCATTGATGGATGATGTCGTCGACCTATCCGTGATTGTACTTGCTGTGGCAGGAGAAGGAGAGGCATCCAGTTCTTCAACAGGCTGCTGGAGGCTCCAGTACATAATGCTGGCAGTTAATGTCAGGATCATTTTTGGATTCACCTGCCAGCCACAACATAAAAGAAAACACAAATAAATGGCCATTTCAGCCGAAACGGAAACGCCTGCTACTTACGACCTTCAACCAAGTATTCGACCCTTATTGAATAAGAACCAACCCACCCATCCACATTTTAATCAAATCAAAGTTGGATCTAACCTCTATTATGTCATCAGGTAACAAGAAAATGGAGCACCCCAACTTTCGTGCAACGCTGATAATATATGTAGCATTTAACCTCTTTTCGTCGTCTGTTGTTCAGAGCAGAAACAGAAACAGAGTAAGGAATCACACACAGAGTAATTATTCTTTAATATTAAGGAGAACACATGTAACAATGAAATATACCAGTTTCACCCTTGGTAACAAGGTTCCAGTTCACCACTCTAGGCTCCACAGCACTCAGAAGATCAAGGAAGAATATTCCATTGGACAAACTCTTATCCTGAAGAGAGAAATGTCCAAATCACAAACAAAATCCCACATATTATTCACTTTTGAATGAAATAAAAAGTGATGTGTTTCAGTTTCTTTATACCCGAAAACTGTCGATTTGAGAAGATCTTCCAGTGCCCTTCACTTTGGAGTTTGCCCACTTTAGGATGTCGCCATCTGTCATCTCTTTTCCGTGGGAGAAAGATCTTAGATTCTTTAAAAGTTGAAGAATATTGAACCTCATTAACTGCCACAGGAAAGCTGAATGCACCGCAACAAAATATTATCAAAAAGAAGCAGTAGAATGAAGGAATAAGGAAACGATATTTTATGTTTCGGAACATCAAAATTCCAATGGGAGAGAATATGATTACCAAGGATGAGCTTCTTGTTTCCTTGTACAATATCATTTCCAGCCACATTAACCAATGAAAATTTCAGCTGCTTCCCAATCCGAACCACTTGATTGCAATTTTCAACTTTTTTAAAAGGCATCTTGATAGGAGGTTTCGATGCATGCTTCCAGTTAACTGACCCTGGAGAAACTTTGTCGACCACTTCTAAAAGTACCCATCTGCATAGCATAATATTGTAAAACCATATTATTAGCAAGAGAAAGCAGCAGTAACTAACACAATTTTGTAGACTTTTTTCTCCAACTCTAAACTGGCGGATTAGCCCCCATGACATGGCTTACCCATTTCTGACATCCTCAAATACATTGTTAACAAAAGAAGCAATCCCAAGACTGTTAATCCAGAGCCGAAAGCATCTTTCTTCTCTACAAGTTAGCACATCATCCGTCATCATCTCCGCATATGATACCTTCTTTCCATCTATTGATAAACCACTCCTGCACGAAAAATTCAACAAACCTTCTCATCAAATTTGTAGCAAATATACAAGGGGATGGGATGGGGTTGTCAAAATTATATCTAGTTATTGTTTTGTCGAGCCCGGGCGAAAAAGCACAAGGTTCATTGAGGTAAAGCTCAAAATATATAGAATATAAATCAATGAACACAAAAATGCAAATTACTTTATCTTTGATCATTATATGCAAAAATGAAACCCAAGTTCCAAGGGAGAGAGAGAAAATGACGAAGAAACAAAGACTTGGCTTTTTTTCTCTTTCATTACATCTTATATTCTATATAATACATGTTATGCTTTATATAAAAAATCATTTAATTATTTGTTTAAAAAAACAAAAAGTAACAGTAATCACCATATTCTTCTAAATTCTATCAAGTAACATCTATAGATGTCTGGATCTTAGAGAAAGTAATAAAGGAAATAAAATCCTGGGAGCAGCCAAACATTGAATGAAATATAAAAGATACTAAAACTTTACCGTTGGTGAAATATTTGTGCCATAAAAGCAAGATTCAAATTGGATGAACCCTCGACAATATCTTTTGGAGTCAAGTATCGTTTGCAATCCATTCGTTCGGCATGATCAAGTACAAGTTTCGCCCTTTCATTACGATCCTTAGTAGCCAATGTGGATGGATTACAGAATTCAGGGGCAAGAACATTTAGCAGGTAAGCATAAGCCTCTCCATCCTGCATGCATATGATACCAAAAAAACGTTTAAAGGGACTAATTCAGGAAGATAGGTAAGTGAAGAGCATGGGAAAACTAAGATACCAATCACTAGATTACATACGATTCCAAGTTTTCATATCTATAAAAAATAAAACTGTAACGAAAAAAAATTTAAGAAATAGGAGGCTAGAAAATAATTGAAACTGAGAATAATTCCATTATTTCAGTTCCAACTCTCAGCTACTTTCTTAGGGTGTGTTTGGAAGTGATTTTGACATGCATTTTGCCATTGCCAAAATCACTTCTATTTCCATAGATCATATTTGGCAAATTAAAAAATTGACTTTAGGAAACCATAAAATCACTTAAAATTGATTTTTAAGGCATCACTTGGATGGTGATTTTGGAAAATCAATTATTCTTAAATCTCTTTTTTCAAAATCACTCCTTCCACCATCACTCCCAAACACACCCTCCCTTTGACACCCTTTGACAGTTTTAAGAAGTTACTCACGTTCATGGACAAAACCAAAGTATAAAACTACTCCCCTCAATGGCAATGCATATCCGAACTAGTGATATGAGCAGAGCAGCCTAACTACCTTCAGATCAGATGAGAAATTTGAAACAGTTTTCTTGTATCCTGCTTTCTGAAGGTGGAAATTCATCCATTTTAACAGAATCTTCTCTGGAGGTAAATTCATAAGCTCCTCGATATCCTGGAAAGCAAAGCAAACGGCAAACTGTGAGCCTCCAGCACTGATAATTAGGTTTTTACAGTTCACAAGACAAATTTATTACCCCGCCATCCTGAATCAATTCCAAAAGTTGGGGTGTCTTCCTCAGGTTAAGATCAGCCAATAGTTGGATCTGTAGTTTCCATAGCAAGCGAATGAGCAAAACAAGACAAGAGTCATTTAAATAACTTCTGGACCATTAGCTCAAACAATTTTTCATATGTAATGAAGAAACCTTTATAAGTTGCGAAATCAATCCCAAGATCAGATGCGGCTGCAAAAGATGAACTTTCCGTCAAACTTTTTTGGCAAGCATAATACACAAAAGACTAATAAATAGAGGTGCATAATACACCAGAAGACTAATAAATAAAGTTGATAGGCATATAACGTACTCTTCCTTCTACCAAGTCCTGTTCACCAATATTAACCACTGTGCAGCCAATGGCTTTGGCAGAGTTGAGGCAAAGAGTATGGTTTTCATTCCTTTCCCATGGGTTGAGAACTCTTTTCATATTGATAGTTCGTTCGTCTATCGTCCCAGGTACAGCAACATTGATAAGTTTACTGCATGGTCATGGAAATACGTCAGTGCCACTGCAAGAGAATGTCAGCTTCTTTTTAAGTTAGAAAACAGAGCAAGGCAATCCCTACAGAAATACCAGAGAAGAACTCCGTCTTTTGCGAGATCAAACAAATCATTTGAATTTGGGTCTAATGGGAGATAGTTCTTTAGAAATGGATCATCTCGAAGAAAGCCATTGATGTGAGCGACATAGAGTGATTTTTCAGATTCACTGATTGTATGAAGAAGGGTGGTTGTGCTGGCCTTGAGAAATGATGAAGAGTTGTTTGCACCACCCACTTTTTCTGCTGATCGGCCATGCACATCTAAATATGCCTGCATAGTTCACATAATCAACATTAGCTTCGAAATAAATTCTGAAATTTCTTCTTGGATCCGACTAAAATCAAATACAAATCCCCCTCACTTCTAACTTGAGAACAACAAAAATATGAACAAAATTACAACCATTCAAATACTCGTTTCAAAAAATAAAAATAAAATAGACGTGAGCAGAATTGACTTGCCCTGAGAAAGGATTCAAAATCAATCTCATTGCTCAACTGAGGATCTGACTCGCTCAAGATTCCCATGATCTCCTCTTCGCTGTGCAATTCCTTGAACGCCTTTAATTTCACCATTATATGCGGCAAATCTCGGGTTGTCAGTTTGCCATTATGATTCTTTGCTGATGTAAACTAAAACAAATCGTGCATTTAGTCAATGAACATCAAAGGAACATATTCGACGGCAATTGATCGAATATCAAGAAGAATGAGACGGAAAATTCACGAATACTTACTCTTGATTTGAGGCTTCGAAGCTGAACTTGAGTGAACTGACTATGTAGCCATTGGTCAGAAACTAAAACACCTTCAAAGCTTGACATCTCCACAGATCTTAAATGTGGAGACTAACAACCCTGCAGAAGAAACTTCAAATCAAAAAGGTAATCGGACTCGGAGGCACCTTTACGAGAACCATCAACAATTTCTCAATAAGAATAGAAAAAGAAATCAAACCCATTGCAAACAACACGAAACTTGACAATTTTCTCAAAGCGCAAACAGAAGATACAAAAAATAGAGTTGCGCATTGCGGGATGAATAAATCAACCAAACCACCAAAATCAGAACCAGAATCATAACAACGACAAGTCATGACATTCATATTCAACATATTTCTGATAAGAAACACGACGAAAGAATCCAAGTTGATGAAGAAAACACAAAATCGGAGAAGACCCAGAATTGCGTACCGAGGAAGGACCAAAATTGGTAGTGAAAATGGTTGTGGGGGGAATACTTTTGACGTACCAAGAAAAGTTTCAACTAGAAGAGAGAGAGAGAGAAGGGATCAAAATTCCTTGGTGGGAGAGGAATCAGGAATGAAAGGGAGTCATTTGGAGGCGCGAAGAACCCATTCCTGAACACAGGATTGACGATATCTTCTGGCGCCTCTCGAGAATGGGCATAGGGAATTGGGTATGTTTGGAAACTCGCTGTTTCTGTTTTACAACTCACCAAATTTGGGTTACACCTGTTTCTTCGCTTCTCTTCTCTTCTTTCTCCCACGCAAGATTGTCCCAATCTTCATCTCCCTTAAACCGATTTCGCCCAAATTAGTCATTCTCTAATAATAATTACCCTCTCTCTCTCAATGATTAACCGATTAAATATGGTAACAAGATGCAAAATAGGCACATGATCTTTTTGTTTCTGCTCTCTCTCCCCATGTGATTGAGATTTTCTTTAAAATTCATTCTATCCTTTTTCTTAAAAAAAATTAATATTTGGAAAAATGTGTTTTTAGGTTCAATTATAAAAAATAAAAAATAAAAACCATCGAATTGTTTAAAAAATGCTCCATTTTTCTCAAAATATTCAATATTACCCCTAATCTTTCGTAAACATTTCAAAAAATGAGATCATTTTAATAGAAAATTGACATGACTGAATTGAGATGATGTAGTGACCAACGTGGATGTTTGCTGTGACAATTAGCTTACACTACAACAAATACGGTCTTTATTGACCGTTAAAAAAAGTAAGAATCAAATTCATGGTTGATTAGCAATGATGAAATGCATAATCATCCACATTAAAGGTCAAATTTATTATAGTGTTAACTAATTGTTCTAGGCAAACTTCCACGTTGGTTGTCATGTTATTCTATTTCTACAACATCAATTTTCCATCCAAAATGTTTGGGGATGAAAATACCCTGGACACGTGGAGGGCCCCCATTGGTGCTCCAAGATGACTCGTGAGTCATGCCCAGCTCGGACGGTCGAAACCACCACTACTAGCGTTGATAGATGCTAAGTATGGGGGCCGAGGTGAACCTGGCCGAGGTCCGACCTACCGGGAAGTTTGGTGGGGGCCGATGCGAATTACTGACACCAGCGTAATTATCGGGCATAATCGTCGGTCCCGAGATTACCGGGCGTAACCGACGATCCCGAGATTACCGAGCGTAACCGTTGCGAGATTAGCGGGACTACCACCCATAAGTAGAGGACTTCACTCTATGATCAGGTACGATGATTTTTGACCTCGAACTAAACTGGGAATCCGACCTATACTGACTTGATCGTCGGAGTGCTCACCTTTTTGTGCAGGTCCGCCCAAGTGTTCAGATCGGTCCGGAGGCCGAGTTCGAGCCGCAATCAGAAATACACTGTTGTGAATATCCTTGCATAAACACAAAATATCATTGGGTGTTTGCTCAATGGATATTTTTTAAATATTTATGAAAGGTCGAGACTTTTTAATAAATGGCAAAGTTCAAGATTATTATTATTATTATTATTTGTAATTTAGCATTCTTTTTAACTTAAATAAGGAGCATAAATTTAGAGTTATTATTTTTAAGATAATCATACTAAATCTTTAATTAGTTAAGTCTTCGATAAAATATGTTATAGATTATAGTGTAGACTAGAATTTCAAATTTGGAAATTATTAAATGGAGTATGGAGAAAATTGTAACTCTAGATAACACACATTTCATAAAAATGTAATAAAAATATAAAATTATAATGGTATAATTTATTATTGGAGGACAACTTGAACTTAGTTATATTCGATAAAAAAGAGTCGAGTTCAAGTCCCCAGCGTTGTTGTATTGAAAAGTTGAAAAGAAAATTAAAAATTTACTATTGGATATTAAATTTTATGTTTATCTATTATCTCTTTTGACTATTGGGATGTTACATTTAATGGAATATTGGATTTTATCATTTTGAGATAAGATATAACATTTGATAAGTATGTGTGTGTTTTTTTCCCTCTTTCCTTATTCATTTCTACTTCTAAATGCAAATTAATAGATTTCTAGATCAGATAGAAAATAAAGGAATATAATTGAACTATCATTATTTTTTTTAATACGACAAAAAGTTAGATACAAATTAAAACTCACAACTCTTTCAGTGAAGATATATGTTGGATATATGTCTTCAATGGGAGGAGAGTAAAATTTAAAATGTTATAAAGGACTAAAAAGATAGTTTTATTCATTACCATTTTTTTAAGACATTAATTACCATCTAAGTAGTACATAAATAAACTTTAATACAAAGTTAAATTAATATCATCTTACTAAAATATTATATCAATGACAATAGATATCAAACAAAAAAAATTCATAAAATCAGTTTCATTAAAATGATTACCCATCAATGAAAAGAATTAAATACTTATCTAGAAATTATACATCATCGTCCTTAGTTTTTATATTCATAAATATTCGACCAATCTAAAGATAGCTCAACTGTTCAAGGTAGGTCTTCGATCAAAAAGTCGTGAGTTTAAATCCTAATCCTCACCTATTGTACTAAAAAAGTTATCCATAAATAATATCTGTATTCTCAACATTTTGTAAATAATTGTTTAAAAAATATATTGTCCTCAATCCTATTTCAATTGAAAATATCTCACAAGTTGAATGGAAAATTTATTTACCAAGCAAAAAGAAAAAGAAAATAATGAAGAGAGATAGAAAATTGGAACGGAGAAAGGGTGAGAATGTCTTTTGGGAATAAAAATGAGAGTTGCACTTTGCAAACGAAAATGAGAGTGGGCCCAATAGATTTGTTTTGAATCAGAAGGGTGGACCACAAGTTGCTTTCACACCAATACTTGTCAAGCAATGGAAGCAAAGTGGCACTCAAATTCACGAATAAGTTTTTATTAATTATTTAATTTTTAACGTGAAGGCATTTGTTTAAGACTACCCAAACATCATAAAATATTGATGTTTAAGTATTTGCTATATTGAGTCTTAACACTCTTACAAGTTTATAATATAACTTAAATTATATATAAATTTTTATGATTTTATTAAACATTGATCCATGATAGCATACTCTTTATTTTATTTAGAACATACTAACCAAAGACATGATTACCATTAGGGACGCTAGGTTGAATTGTTCTAAAATGATTAATATATTATAACTTTTTTTAGGAAATATCTTGCAACGTCCACATCCGCGTTTCTCAGTTAGATCAATTTTAACCCATGGTTTATTACTTAAATTTAATGATAGTAGTGAAATTAACTTTGCTTTCTACTTGCTTAAAGTCATTGTGAAGATTTTTTAGTTTAACCAGGCCATTAGCTAAAGAAACGAATTTCAAACTTTTGGAAAAGTAATTTAGGTCTTCAACATCCCTTGGCAATCCATCATTTAGGTTTCTAAATTTTGGTGAAAGAGAAATGTTAGGGAAAGAAAGGATTTGAGAGAAAAATTTGTTAAACCCCTCTTGATTTAAGAGGTGAATAAACCTCCATGACATCATCTTTTCTACGGAAAAAAAAATTCTTAAGTTCAATTCTTCCCTTTTAAGCTTAGTCGCGCAGCCCATGAGTGCCCAAATCAAGATAAATTGAGTGCATTAATCGCAGATGACAGACAGAGGGAGAAGTTCCATTCTTACCAATATGCTTCACACATTCAATCTTTCTACTCCCTTACGTGATAGGGATTGTGATAGGGATCTAAAGCCAAGTGCTTACTTCAATTATACCTCTAAATTGAATGAGGTGCGAAAAATATTCAAAAATCAAGTTTTTTGCCCGAACCCAGTATCAATGAGGAAATGAAGGACTTCTAAAATAGGGAGTAACTAAGGGGGATCTTTGCTTAATTAGAAATTTGACCTGGACCTTCTTTCTTCTCGTGTGGAGCATTAAGAAAGTCATTGGCGACACCTTTTCCAGCTAGATAGCGAACAATGACTTAGCAATGAACATTAACAGAAAGCGGTAGGAAAATAGTACCTATCCCTTATGGGAATCGACCCTGTGTCTTTGACATGAAAAGACGATGTCCTAACCACTGGGCAAAAGGGACCAAAAGGAACGACGACGATCGACAACTCGTAGCAGCAATCCATGACGGCGAGCAGACTTGCAGCGGTTTCCCCCTCACCGACGATAACTTGCGACGGTCTAGCTAGATCGATGATGGGCACTCAAAACCCCTGCAACAAAACCGACGAATCTGACGGCGTTCGACGACACTTTTGAACGACCTGAGGTTCGAACTAGCAGCGATGCCCCTCACCTGGTGTGAACGGTGACACGACTCCCTCTACAAACACAAAACTGCGACACCTAGACCTTTAGCAACTAGATTTGCAACCTCGAGCTCAGATTTGCAGCGGTCCATCCTTTTGGCTACTTTTGGCACTGACCCACCTCAAACAAACCTAGATATGTGTTATCCATTTACATTTAATACCATATAGGCAAGCTTGAACCTCATCGACCTTAGATCTGTAGTGTCAGACTCTGTTGGCACTAAACCAACCTTAACCCGAGAGGTTTTACTAAGGTTCAGTAGGTAACAGAGCGTTTAAACCCTCTTTCAATTTCAATTAAGTGTTCGAATTGGATCCTAACTCAAAACATTATCTCTTTTGTTTTAGGTATCAGTTTAATAGGGTTTCAAATCGTGTTAGGACCCTTTGTAAGCAGACATTACTTGGGGGATGTTTGTTGTATTGTGGTTGTTGTTGCTATTGATATTAATGATGAGTTGTTGTAAATGCATGTTGTTTGTGTGAATAAGTGCATGGTATGAGTATGAAAGCATGTTGGGATATATTCTAGTTTGGCTAGGTTTTAGATTGGTGTCGTGTTTCTGATTGGGTTGTATTTATGGAAGTTATGTTACTCGTTGCGTATGATTAGTTATGTTTAAAGCATGTTGGTGTTGCTGTGGGTATGTTGTAAATGATGAGATGTGAATCCCAAGCAAAAGTAGTAGAACATGTTTTTGAATTCTCGTTTGAGATTTAAAAAATATAGAAGAACTAAAACAGAGGAAAAAAAGGGTTTTTTTAACCTTTGAAGACTTTCTTCACTTAAAACCAAAAAGACACATCCAATGGATCTTCCTTGCTACATCTCCAGTGAGAACCCAATTTCTGGGAACCAAGATACAAATACAGGGAGAGATTTGAGAGAGAGATTTCGGTTTTGTAGAGCAGGGAAGAATAAGAAGGGAACTGCAAAACTCTTCTGCACTCTAACCCACGTATAAGTACCTTGTGTCAGAATCGAGAAATTCTATGGCTCGAATCTTTAGTATTCTCTTATTTATTACCTATGTCTACTATTTAGGCAGAATACCGTCACCCATTGTTACTAAGAAACTAAAAGAAACCTCAAAAACGGAGGAAAGGGGAGTTATATTTAATTAATAATATAAATTTAATTATTATTTAAAATAATAATTAATTTAATTATTAATCGAATTATTAATTAATTAATTTAAATTTAATTAATAATTAATAATTTAATGAGTAATTAATTAACTAAATATAAATATTAATTAAATAAATAATTAACAATTAATTATTTAACTTTTAATTAAATATCACATATTTAATTAAAACTATATATTTGAATCATATTCAGATGCATCTCTCTTGACATCATCTCTTCTACCGAAAAAAAAAATCTTAAGTTCTCTTCTTCCCTTTTAAGCTGCGCAGCCTGTGAGTGCCCAAATCAAGAAGTGCATTAATCGTAGATGACAGACAGAGTGAGAAGTTCCCTTCTTACCCGTATGCTTCACACATTCAATCTTTCTACTCCGTTACGTGATAGGGCTCTAAAGCCAAGTACTTACTTTAGTTACACCCCTAAATTTAATAAGGTGGGAAAAAAGGTTAAAAAATCTAGTTTTTTCCTGAATCCAATGGCAATGAGGAAATGAAGGACATCTAAAATAAGGAGTAACTAAGGGGGATTTTTGCTTCATTAGAAATTTGACCTGGACCTTCTTTCTTCTCTTGTGGAGCCCTAAGAAAGTCACTAGCGGCACCTTTTCCAGCTAGATAGCAAACGGTCACTTAGCAATGAACATTAACAGAAAGCGGTAGGAAGAGTACCTATCCCTTATGGGAATCGACCCTGTGTCTTTGACATGAAAAGACGATGTCCTAACCACTAGACAAAAGGGACCAAAAAGAGCGACGACCTATGGTGGCTCTCTTCGAACGACGACTCCAACGGTGTCGACGTCCTCGACTTATATGTGACTTAGACCACGCCATACCCTCACCTTCGTGCGAGAACCTCTAGAAACCCACGAACAGTGCAAACCCCCAGTGAGATCACCAACTCGTAGCAGCAATCAATGATGGCGTGAGACAGCAGACTTGCAGCGGTTTCCCCCTCACCGACGACAACTTGTGACGGTGTAGCTAGATCGATGATGGGCACTCAAAACCCCTGCAACAAAACCCACCAATCTGACGACGTTCGATGACACATGTGAACGACCTGAGGTTCGAACTAGCGGCGATGCTCCTCACCTAGTGCGAACAACGACAGGACTCCCTCTACAAACACAAAACTGCGACACCTAGACCTCTAGCAACTAGATTTGCAACCCCGAGCTTATATTTGCAGTGATCCATCCTTTTGGCTATTTTCGACATCGATCCATCCACTCCTCTACAATTATGCAGGGGATTTATATTTAATTATTTTTTAAAATAATAATTAATTAATTTAATTATTAATATAATTAATAATTAATTAATTAAATGTAAATATTAATATTAATTAAATAAATAATTAACATTTAATTCTTTATCATTTAATTAAATATCACATATTTAATGAAAACTATATTGTAACGCCCCAGGCATTTCACCATTTCCAAACAGGGACCGTTACTAAGACTACCTAAAATTTTTCACATAAACAAGAGAATTGTCTCCACAACAATACTAAGCAATAAAGCCACCACGCTTCTCCTGCGCTACTCTGATTTTCAACACTCACGAGAGCTTGAACAATTAGAACAATACCACTAAATATTTAAGAGAAACTCACATCCTATACAGATAAACCATTAAATACCGACTTCACAGCAACCAAACCCTTCAAGGAAACCTCTACTAATTATAAACCATCCACTAAAAGAAAATTAACATCTCGAATGACAATGAAGCATAAACTAATTCAAGTACGATCAACTTAAACAAATGTATCCATAAATATCCTAAGTAGGTTACAATCCCGTAGTTCAAGAAC
>NW_019104796.1:119934-131144 GCF_001995035.1 Momordica charantia | reverse complement strand
CTAGAGGAGAAGGAGGGGGAAAGAGAGGCCACTTAGGGTTTTCTTTGTTTTATGTTTATTTTATTTATTTTGTTTTTAAACCAAAAAGCCCACATTCCCAATTTTTAAAGAATCCTCTTAATTAGTTTTAAAAATGAAAAGTCCAACTCCCAACTCTAATGGAAAGCCCATGGGCTAGAGGAAACTAGAATTCTATTTTCAAATAGTTCTAACGGCCCAAAACAAGAAACCCGAAATAAAATAGCTAACTTAAACTCTAATAGCCAATAATAATAATCCAATACGTAGAAATTAAGAGTCCCAAAAACCATCAATTTAAGATTTAACTAAAAATCTCCTACCCAGGTCGAGAACTTAAATTATCTTAATCCAATGAAATTAAACTTAGTTCTACTTTAGCCAAAAATTAGAATTTCAAAATTATAAAATCCAAGAATTAAAGTTATCAACTTAGAGAAAAAAATCCAAAGACACTATTTATCTCTTAAAATAAACAAGTCAGAGAACGCGGGGCGTTACATATATATTCGAATCATATTTTTAATGTTCATCTTATGCACATTAGTTTTAACCTATAGTTTTAATATGAATCCAATTTATATTAATTATTATTTGAATCATGTTTAAATATTCCTCTAATAATATATAGTTTAATTTTGAATCTTTAATCATTCAAAATAAACTATATATATATAATGTATCGTTATATACATTATAGACATTTCCTTATTTATATAATTTGAACGTTTCAAATTCTTTCATAATTCTTGATCCTCGTTTTACCCGTTGTGAGTTAGGAAGGGGATCTAATGGACCTACAGATCATAAGCTCCAACGATACGATATTAATAGATTAAACTCATTAATCATATTAAAGACCCAATCTGCACTCTTCTCATTGTAGAATATTTGTGTCCATGAAAATAAACCATCAATGGTAAGTCAATCCTTGACGAGCGTTTGTAACTTCAGCTGGGTCAAATTATTGTTTTACTCCTGAGTTACATTTTGCACCTTAAGTACCACTACTCCTCTAATGAACAACCTCTTTATTGTCCGACCATTAAACAGAAGTCCCTCTCAAGCCAGTGAGAGGGTGGGGCCTCATGTTCAAGTCCTAAAGTCAATATTTAAAGGAACACTCATCTGCTTACCCTAAAGTCGGGAATAAGTGAATTCCATCTTGCATAGTTATGTTTGTTGGTTTTATGCCCTAAACTCGTGGTTTATAAACATAAAACAAATATTCATTCAATAAAGTTTTTATTGATAGAATTGCATTAACCCCCAATAAACTAACATCCGCGGTTATGTGATGTAACTAGAACAATATATAACAGATATACAGTATATATTTAATATACAACATATATATTTGATATACAGTGAATTTATATACAGTATATATTCGATATACAGGTGGATAATATTCTAGTAGTAACCTAAAGGGTCTATAGTATATGGATAAGGTTGGGTACCTTATCCTGATAACACTATGGATACGGCCCACTTTGTAATAGTTACAAATGACTTGATTCAGGTTGTTCATGTGGAGACATGCGAGTGAGGGTATCCTATACAATGAGTTTGTATAAGACCGGACCGCGAAATAATTAATCTTTAGCTGTAACACCGTTAGCTAATAGATTAATATTTCAATAGGATGATCAGGTARCTCGATCTCAATCCTGAGTGAGTTATGGACTCCTGCCTGTTAGAGCTCATCCTTTGATTTGTATGGGTGAGAGTGGCCCAAGTCGCCAACTCAATATACCTACCATTTTGGGAACGAAACCGAGTAGGGAGCTGGGAACATAACTACACAAGATGGAATTCACTTCTTCTTGACTTCAGGGTAAGTAGATGAGTGTTCTGTTAAGTGCTGACTCCGGGACTTGAATAAGGGGCCCCACCCTCTCACTGGCCCGAGAGGGACTTTCGGTTATTGGTTGGACCATATCCGGGTTGTTCATTAGAGGATCACCGGTATTTAAGGTACAAGATGTAACACAGGGGTAAAACAGTAATTTGACCCAATTATGGTTACGAACACTCGTGAAGGATTGACTTACCATCAATGGTAAAAATCTGTGGACGCAAAATATTCTACAGTGAGAAGAGTGCAGCTGTGGCTCTTTAGTGGAGTGACCGACAGTTAATGAATGTTGATTAATTTGGTTAATGAGTTTAATCAACTAATCTCGTATCATTCGAGCTTCTGATTTGTAAGTCCATTAGGTTCCCTTGCTAGATCGTAAAGGATAGTTAAGAACACTTAGTCTTTAAAAGAATTTGAATTGTTCAATTTCATTAAAGGGAATTAAGGTTAATTTTATGAGATTCAATTAATATAATGTATGTTGATACATTATAATATAAAGTTAATTTTGAATTGTGTTCAAAATTATGAGAGAGAAGTATATTAGAATTTGATTCTAATATGGTTGATTAATTTAAGTTTAATTTAATTTAATTAAATATAATTAAATTAAATTAATGTGATTTGGTTAAATTAAATTAGATTTAATTTAATCAAATTAATAATTATTTTGTAATTAATTAAATTAGATTTAATGAAGTATAATTAAAATGGTTTTAATTAAATTAAATAATAAAAAAATAAAAAATAAAAAGGCGAACCACCATTAATGGTGGAAAGTGGGGGATGTTTTCCCATAGTGGGAAGTGGTGACTTCCCCCTCACTCTTCCTCCGTTATAAAAGGGAGGTTCTCCCCTTTCGGTTTTTCCCCCCCAATCATCAATTGTATGAGTTTCAGAAACTCTAGCAAACAACCTCTCTCTCAATCTCTCGATCCCTTTCTCAGTTTTAAGACGGTTCCCACAAACCGAGTTCTTAACTTCAAGAGGATAGCGAGGAAGACTTTGTGGTGGCATTGGTGTCTACACTAAAGATGTGTCTTCAAAGGTATGTATCACTAACTTCCTTTTACTCATGCTTATGTTTTTTTCTTTGTTGTAATTCTAAGACAAGATCGAAGCACAAGTGTTAGCGCGCTTTCGCTGCGGGATCTATCCCTTCAATTAGTATCAGAGCCTATGCTCTACTTTCGATCTTGTTTTGAATAACAAGGAAAAGAATGGTGGGTGTTTTGTGAATTGCAAATAGATGTTTTTGGGTTTTGGCATTAGATTTACAATTTTTCCATTGATTCGATCAATGTAAAAGCCCGTTGTTTTGGGCGTTTAATCCTGTAAATCGAGTCTGTAACTTCGTGTCGTTCGTGGCAAGGAGTTGCTGTGAAAGAGTACTAGAAAAGTGAAGAAAAATCGGAGGAACCGGGCATACAGTGCCTCAGCGTTGGGGGCGGCGCCTAGGCGCCGGACAGTGGCGCCTATGCGCTGCCAGAGTTGCAGAAATTCGAGAGCTCGGGCATCTAGGTGCCGGGTTTTAAAAAAAAAGTTTCTTTTGTTTTGTTTTATTTCTTATAGGAAGCCAAAAACCTGTCTATTTTGCTATTTAATTATTATGCTTTTTGAATGTATACTTAATTAGTTGTATATGTTGCATAAAATATGCCATATAGTTTAAAATCCCACCAATGGTTAACCATGTTCATGCATCATATGTATATAATAGTTATAATGTATGATAGCTTGATTTATTTTCATGATTAATTAATATAAGTGTTGTATTAATTAGATGAAAATAAAGTTGTATTGAGCATGACATTAATTTAGTAGATATAAATGTTATATTTATGTATGTTATTGATGCATGATTATAGTTTCAATTTCTTTAAATTTATAAGTATTATAAGTTTGGTGAATAGAAATTAAAGTCTATAATCAAGAATTGCATGCAAACCCTAGGTCTTCAATAATTAATTTTGAAGGGGTTTGAAAATGATTATATCCTAGGTTATATACTTTTTTGTTTTGGTTTTAAATAGGTTTAAAACGACGAAATAAAAGGTTAATATAAAATATTGCCTATAAAGGAACCTTGTCTAAGGAAGGTTCTGTCTCGGTTGAGGTACTTAAGCTGACCGTAAGGGAACACCTCTACCTGGGAATCGACCTATGGGTTGAGTTAGTCAATATTTTATAACATGCAATGATGTGGTTAGTTCGTTAGAGTGTTTAATGAACTAAAACATTAAGTGTTAAATAAATCAAATATAAAAGTTATATTGGGCAAACTAATAAACTTAGATAATTTCATTTAGTCGGATTTTACCTAAGTAATAACCCTAGTTGTAAAATACTAAGTGGAAGGATTAGGTGTATATATAAAATATACAAAGTATATGAGATATATGTGGTATACATATACATTGTTTCACTCACGTTCTCCGTATAAGTTTACACCGTGAGTTCCATGCTCGACCTCGTGTCACCCTGGGCGTGGCCTCCCTACGGAAGGTGTTTGCATGGTTCAATACCAAGGTGGATGGAGAAAGTATTTATAGGAATTGGGAGAAGGACGTGTGACAATACATCTTGCGGTCTCCTCCATTGGTTTGCAACGTGAGGTTTCATACACGGCCTACGTGTTGTCCTGGAGTGACCATCCCTACGGATGGTCTGTTGTATGGAATCAAAATCAGGGTGAACTCAAGAAATGGATAAGGTCTTTTAGGTTTTGCACCAATATTTTGTTGGGTTTTATGCCCTAAACTCGTGGTTTGTAAAGATAAAACAAATATTCATTCAATAAAGTTGTTATTGATAGAATTACATTAACCCAAATCCAATAAACTAACATCCTAGGTTATGTGATGTAACTGAAATAGTATATAACAGATATACAGAATATATTTAATATACAGCATATATATTTGATATACATGTTGGGTACTCTGTCCTAAAACTCGTAGTTTGTAAACAGTGAATATTAATGTGAGGTTATTCAGACAAATGCTGTTAAATGAAAGTGAATTTGTTTTTTAATAATAAATCCAATAAACTACGAACCCTTGGCTATTATAGTGAGTACTTGGACTTTATGTGGAGACATAAATTGGATCAAGTTCAAGTAAATAGCCTAAACAGTCTATAGTACATGGATCAAGTTGGGTACTATTTCCTAGAGACACTATTGAATACGGCCCGCTTTATGATTGTTACAAATGTTGTAAGGTGTCATAAATGAAGTGATCCTGATTTTCGTGTAGAAACATGTGAGCGGGGGTGTTCTACACAATGAGATTGTGTAAGATTGACCCTGAAATAATCACTGTTACGTATTAACACCGTTTACAGATAACACTGATTAATCTCGCTTATCGATGACTTAAATAACTTGATCTAAATCCTGAGCCATCTATGAACTCCTATTTATTCAAGATTCTCCCTTGATCTGCATAGGTGAGAGTAAGCTCATCACCGCTGCTCAATATGCCTCCCATTTCAGGGATAAGACTGGGTAGATACTTGGGGACATAGAATTAGTAAGACGAAATTCACTCCTACCCGATTTAGGGATAGTAGAGAGGTTGTTCCCTTAAGGGCTGATCCCGGGTGTTGAACGAGGGGCCCCATCCTCTCACTGGCCCGAGAGGAATTGGATTTAGTGATTTGATCCTAAATCAATTGTTCATTAGAGGGATAGTGGTACTTAAGGAGAAAAAATGTAACTCAGGGGTAAAACGGTTTTTTTTTTTGACCTAGCTGAGGTTACGAACGGCCTGTGAAGGATCAACTTACCGATGACGGTTATATCGAATGGACACAAATATATCTACAGTGAGGGGAGTGCATCTACAGGCTATAGTGGACAGTCCTGTTAGTTAACGAATGTTGATTAACTAAGTTAAAGAGTTTGACCGGTTAGTCTCGAATCGTTGAAGCCCATGATCTGTAGGTCCAACGGGTCTCCATGCTAGCTCATAAAGGATAAAATTGATGAACTAGGTGAAGCAAGAATTTGAAGTGTTCAAATTCGGTTTTTAAGAGAATATTGTATTTTATATGAGATATAATATATAATCTAATTGACATTTAATTATTATGGATAGTATGACTTATTTAAATTAGTTTTAAATAAGTTCAAAGCATGAAAAAGAGTTGTAATTTGATTAATGTGATTAATCAAGCTTAGGTGTCAAAGACCAATGAATATGAGATATTGATTTGGCTTGATTTTTGTTTTAATAGAAAATTGATATTTCAATTTTTGTTTTTATAAAAATTAGTTTTATCAAAGTTGGATTTTCCCACTAACTAGTGGTTTTTGAAGTGTTTCTTCAAGGCAATGACACCTATCTTTTACATGCTAGTGAAGTTTGAAGTGGAAGGCATACAAGGCATGTCTTTGCATGCATTTGGTCTTTATATAGGTGATGAAGATCACTTGGATAAGGYTAATACTTACTTGCATAAGTGCAGATTTTTTCCACTYAAATTTCTATTGTCTTCTCCKAGCCATTAGTGTTTTCCCTTTGTTTTCACTCAAAATTCGGTCCCACAACCRTGTTCATCAACCCGAGGATWGCACRGATTTGTCGTTGGTGGTCCCATTGAGTTAGGAGAAGAAGTTATAATGGAAGTCTTCAAAGGTATAAAGTTAATCTTTTTCTCTTTACCTTTTTCATGATTTTTCCAAGCATGCTTATTTTAGTTAAATTGCTTCATTAAGTNGGAAGTCTTCAAAGGTATAAAGTTAATCTTTTTCTCTTTACCTTTTTCATGATTTTTCCAAGCATGCTTATTTTAGTTAAATTGCTTCATTAAGTATATTATGATCCTTAGCTTCCACTGTGCATGTCTAAGAGTTCCATCATGTGGTATCAGAGCATGCTTTTTACACTTATTTAGCTTGGTGGGGTTTAATTCATAAGATGAATTGTTGCATGTACTAAAACGGTTTCTGTTTTGGCATCCCTTCTTTTAGCTTGCTTTTGGTTATTTAATTATTGTAATTAAGCCCTCGTTTTGGGCCTTGTTGTGCTTGATCAAGTATGTAATTTACTTGAGTCATTTAGAGTTAATCGGAGGTTGTAAACGAAGCCGGTTCAAGCTCAAAAGCATGCTGTCTTTTCCGTTACTGCTGCTGTTTTTTGAATTTCCAGCACTTAATGTCACCTTTTGGAGGCCGATTCGAGCACCTTGGAAGGCGGTTTGGGCGGTTCAAGGCTACTTCAGGCTTATTAATGTAATAGCTTAGTTTGTGTGTGCTTGGGATGTCAAAATCAACCATTTTTAGTAGTTGTTCAATTATTTATGCATGTTTGATGTATGTTTTAATTGAAGATTAAATCCTTTATGCATAAAGTATGTCATATAGATTTAAAACCCCACCATAGGATAAACATGGTTGTATTTATGTTATAAGAGTTATAATGTATGTGAATGCATGGAATTAATTTCATAAATTAGATATAAATGTTATATTAGTTTATGACTTTAATTAGTGAATGCATGGAATTAATTTCATAAATTAGATATAAATGTAATATTAGTTTATGACTTTAATTAGTGAATGCATGAAATTAATATCATAAATTAGATATAAATGTTATTAGTTTATGACTTTACTAAGTGGATGCTTGTTTTAGATTTATGTCAATCATATGATTGTTATGTCTATATTTTATAAGTGTTATAAAATCACTTAGACTTTTATAATCTATAACAAAGATAAACTTGCATGCTCACCTAGGGTTAACCGGTGCAAAGCAATTTCTTTCCGTTTAATAGTTAAAATAGGGCAATAACTTATAAAACAAAAGTTGTTTACTCACCCGGTGAGACCTTGTCTAAGGTTGGGGGTACTTAAGTTGACGGTTTACGGAACATCTCCTACCTGGAGATCAAACTGGCGTATGAGTCCATAACCCTAGTTTTATGAGCATGCATGAGAGATGTGAGGTAATAAAATTGGTTTATCACCTAGACATCGTAGGTTAATCCCAGTATAAGAGTTATACTCGGAAAATCACCTAGACTTAGGTTGTATATAATTAGCCAGTATATAGCTTAATAATTACCCAATTTTTATAATAGAACACTTCAAAGGGAGATTAATAGTGTATGAGATACATTATTTATAGCTCTCACGTTCCTAAGAGTTCACACCATGAGATTCATGCTCGGCTTCGAGTTGCTATTTGGGCAACCTCTCTTCGGAAAGTATTTGCATGGGTCAATAACAAGGTGAATAGGGGAAGTAGTTCATAGTAAGTGGGTGAAGGGTGTGTGTCAACACGTCCCATGGTCTCTTCCATTAGGTCACACCGTGAGATTCTTATGGTGCACCTGCTTGGTGTTTATAAGCGCCTATCCCTTCAGAGGGTTGTAACATAGGATTCGGAACACCGTGAACTCCAAAAATGGATAGGGTTACTTAGGTCCGTTTTCAGCAATTGTCTCTCCTTCGAGGGCTTGTTTGATTCCGATCTCTGTAATTCGAAAATGGCGGGTCTACACTTACAAGCGTTGCTATGTGTTAGTAAGTTCTTGACCAAATTAACGATAAGTAAGTACTATAGAGATAAGAGTTACTCTAGAGTTAGTATTTAGTCAAGAATGTCTTGATTCAGTGAAGGAGTAGTCAACTTCCCTTCGGTGGGGGCTACTCTGACTCACTGAAGTATCGTTGCAAAAGTAATAATGAACAGGTACATTATTTCTTGTTGAATAAAATTGGATGGAATAATTAAAAAGTCATACAATTCACTAATAGTTTTGTTCACTTTTCAGCAATGTCTACTTCAACTATACAACTGCTAGCTTCCGATAAACTTAACGGAGACAATTACGGAATATGGAAATCGAATTTAAACACAATACTAGTTATTGACGATCTAAGGTTCGTTTTAACGGAGGAGTGTCCTCCAGCCCCTGCCCCTAATGCAAACCGAACAGTTCGGGATGCCTATGATAGATGGGTTAAAGCTAATGAAAAAGCTCGTGTCTACATTTTAGCCAGTATATCAGAAGTATTGTCTAAAAAGCATGAGAGATTAGCTACTACAAGAGAGATCATGGACTCTCTACAAGCCTTGTTTGGACAACCATCAACAACTCTCATGCATGATGCGGTTAAGTATGTTTACAACTGCAGAATGAAGGAAGGATCTTCCGTAAGGGAGCATGTTTTGAACATGATGGTTCACTTCAATGTTGCAGAAGTGAACGACACAGTCATGAACGAAATAAGTCAGGTTGGATTCATCATGCAATCTCTTCCGAAGAGTTATTTTCAATTCAAAATCAATGCTATGATGAATAAGATTGAATACAGCCTGACAACCCTTCTGAATGAACTCCAACTTTACGAATCTTTGTTGAAAAACAAAGGTTTTGAGGCTGAGGCAAATGTTGCTACTACCTCAAAGAGGAAATTCCACAAGGGATTTTCCTCTNACAGTTCGGGATGCCTATGATAGATGGGTTAAAGCTAATGAAAAAGCTCGTGTCTACATTTTAGCCAGTATATCAGAAGTATTGTCTAAAAAGCATGAGAGATTAGCTACTACAAGAGAGATCATGGACTCTCTACAAGCCTTGTTTGGACAACCATCAACAACTCTCATGCATGATGCGGTTAAGTATGTTTACAACTGCAGAATGAAGGAAGGATCTTCCGTAAGGGAGCATGTTTTGAACATGATGGTTCACTTCAATGTTGCAGAAGTGAACGACACAGTCATGAACGAAATAAGTCAGGTTGGATTCATCATGCAATCTCTTCCGAAGAGTTATTTTCAATTCAAAATCAATGCTATGATGAATAAGATTGAATACAGCCTGACAACCCTTCTGAATGAACTCCAACTTTACGAATCTTTGTTGAAAAACAAAGGTTTTGAGGCTGAGGCAAATGTTGCTACTACCTCAAAGAGGAAATTCCACAAGGGATTTTCCTCTRGGAGTAAATCTGGACCTTCTTATCAGAAGAAAGGAATTCAGAAGAAGAAGAAGGACAAAGGGAAGGGGAAGGCTCTGGCTGCGGTAAAAGGCAAGGAAAAAATTGCAAAAGGAAAATGTTTCCATTGCAATGAAAATGGGCACTGGAAAAGAAATTGCCCCAAATACCTTGCCGAGAAAAGAACTGAGAAGGAAAAGCAAGGTAAATTCGATTTACTAATCATTGAAACATGTATAGTGGAGAATGATGATTCTACCTGGATTCTAGATTCAGGAGCCGTAATCATGTTTGTTCTTCTTTTCAGGAAACTAGTTCCTGGAGACAGCTTGGAGAAGATGAGGTCACTCTTCGGCTTGGATCAGGGGAGCTCATCTCAGCAAAAGCAGTGAGAGGAATTAAGTCGATTTTTGGAAATAGATATCTGTTTTTGGAAAATGTTCTTTATGTACCTTACTGTAAAAGGAACTTGATATCTATTTCATGTTTGCTAGAAAATTTGTACATCGTAAATTTCAATCTTAATGAAGTGTTCATTTTGAAAAGAGGCGTACAAATATGTTCTGCATACCTAGAAAACAACTTATATAAGTTAAAACCAACCAAAGTTGAAGCTGTCTATAATACTGAAATGTTTAAAACAGCTTAAACTCAAATTAAAAGACAACGTGTTTCTCAAAGTACCTATCTGATAAGAAAACAATAGCCAATTGGATCTAAGAACCCTTATGGTTATGCAAACCCCTAGATCACAAGTGCTAAAACCCCCAAATCAAGATGATGTCAACCCAAGGAAGAAGTTAGAACGGATTTACCTTGATGATCAATATCAAGAGTAGAGAAAACTTGTTTCTAAACTCAAGATTCGAACCACTCCACAAGATAGCTTGATCAAGCTACTTGAATGATTCTAGCATGCAATTCTAAAACACAAGAAATGCAAAGGAAAAGCTCATGGCTCAATAAGCTTAAATTTCATTATCTCAAAACTCAAATCTCAAATCTGTATTTTTTCCAAGGGAACAAGCTAGGCTATTTATAGCCTCCAAAACAACCCTTCAAGTAACCTAAAAGAATTGTAAAGGTTGTAACTCCCTACTACATCAATACCATAACCACCACTAACACAAATAAAACTTAAAACACATAAATGAAATGTTTAAAACTGAAAWTACAATTAAACATGCTTTAAATCYGAGAATGAAACTCCTCCACCATAAAACCAAGAGTTTGTAACCCTTCAAGAGTGAATGAAYTGGAGTTTGAACTACTTTCAAGTACTTTGAAATCTTGTTCATTTAATGCATCTTGAGTTCAACTTAGACTTCCATTAATGCAACTTGAGTTTGTAGTAAATGAAGTTGGACTTGTTCTTGACTT
>NW_019104796.1:96000-106115 GCF_001995035.1 Momordica charantia | reverse complement strand
TTTTTTGTCCTCCGTGCCATCTCTCAAAATAGACAACTTTTCCCGTGCCATCTTTGCTCCATTCTCTTCTTGACTCATTGAAGTAACATTATGAATAAATTCGGGCTCAAAACTCTTTGTTGGTTCTTGTGCATTAACAAGCTTTTGAAGGTGAAGTGTGAAAGCCTCTTGAATCTTCCTTGCCTTTCTTGTAATAATTGCTCCTTTGATATATGTAATTGGTCACAAATGGATTCGTATCAAAAACTGATTGGGTCTCAATCTGATGATCCACTTTAATGTAGTTGATGTGAACGACGCTGTCATATACGAGGGGAGTCAGGTCAGCTTAATCTTGAAATCTCTTCCGAAGAGTTTCCTACAGTATCGTAGCAATGCTGTGATAAACAAGATGGAGTACAACCTTACCACACTATTAAATGAGCTACAGATTTTTCAGTCTCTTATGAAAAATAAGGGACAGGAAGGGGAGGCAAACGTTGTCACCTCAAAACGGTTCCATAGAGGTTCGACCTCAAGAACCAAATCTGCATTTTCTTCTTCTAGAAGTAAGACTTTCAAGAAGAAGAACAACAACGGTAAAGGGGTGAAAGCTGACCCTACTGCTACTGCTACTACCAAGAAGCGCAAGGCCAAAGTTGAAGACAAAGGAAATTTTTCCACTGCACGTGGATGGGCATTGAAAAAGAAACTGCCCAAAATACTTGGTCGAAAAACAGAAAGCCAAAGAAGGTAAATATGATTTAATTGTTCTTGAAACATGTTTAGTGGAGAATTATGATTCTGCCTGGGTATTGGATTCATGGGCCACTAACCATGTTTGTTCTTCTTTTCAGGGAATTAGTTCCTGGAGGCAGTTTGATGCTGGGGTGATGACTCTCAAAGTCGGAATGAGAGATGTCGTCTCAGTAGTCGCAGTGGGAGACCTAAAGTTGTTTTTAGACAAGAATACATATATATTATTAGATAATGTGTATGTAGTTCCTAAAATAAAGAGGAACTTAATTTCAATTTCTTGTCTACTGGAACTATGTTATGCTATTTCTTATTCATTAAATGAAGTGTTCATGTCACGAAATGGTGTTAAATACAGAGTTGTTTAAAAATGCTAAAACTCAACACAAAAGGCAAAGAACTTCTCCAAAAGAAAATACCTATCTTTGGCACTTAAGATTAAGTCACATAAATCTCAATAGGATTGAGAGATTGGTTAAGAGTGGACTTCTAAGTGAGTTAGAAGATGACTCCTTACCTCCATGTGAATCTTGTCTTGAAGGCAAGATGACTAAAAGTCCTTTTATTGGAAAAGGTTATAGAGCCAAAGAACTCTTGGAGCTTGTACATTCTGACCTTTGTGGTCCGATGAATGTTAAAGCTAGGGGAGGGTATGAGTATTTCATCTCTTTCAGAGATGATTATTCAAGGTATGAATATATCTACCTAATGCAACATAAGTTTGAAGTCCTTGAAAAGTTTAAAGAGTACAAGACTGAAGTTGAGAACCAATTAGGTAAGACGATAAAGACACTTCGATCTGATCGGGGTGGAAAGTATATGGACTTAAGATTCCAGGACTATATGATAGAACATGGAATTACATTCCAACTCTCAGCACCTGGTACACCTCAACAGAATGGTGTATCAGAAAGGAGAAATAGAACCCTGTTAGACATGGTTCGATCTATGATGAGCTATGCTCAATTACCTGTCTCATTTTGAGGTTATGTAGTAGAGACTGCAATATACATTTTGAACACAGTTGCATCAAAAAATGTTTCTGAAACACCTTTTGTACTATGGAGGGGACGTAAATCTAGTTTACGTCACTTCCGAATTTAGGGATGTCCAGCACATGTGTTAGTGACAAACCCGAAGAAATTGGAATCTCGTTCAAAAGTGTGCCTATTCGTAAGTTACTCCAAGGAAATAAGAGGTGGACTCTTTTTCAATCCACAAGAAAAAAAGTGTTTGTATAGACAAACGCGACATTCTTGGAAGAAGACCACATTAGAGATCAATAACCACAAAGCAAGGTTGTGTTAAATGAGATTTCCGATGAAACTACAAATACATCAACAAGAGTTGTTGATAAAGCTAGCACTTCAACAAGAGTTGTTGATGACGCTAGCACATCACGTCTGTCACATCCATCTCAAGAGTTGAGAGTGCCTCGACGTAGTGGGAGGATTATGTCACAACCTGATCGTTACGTGAGTTTAAAAGAAACTCAAGTCATCATACCTGATGATGGCGTTGAGGATCCATTGACATACAAAAAGGTAATGGAAGATGTTGATAAGGACAAATGGACCAAAGCTATGGACCTTGAAATGAAGTTTATGTACTTCAATTATGTCTGGGACCTTGTAGAGCAACCTGATGGGGTCAAACTTATAGGTTGTAAGTGGATCTACAAGAGAATACGAGACACCGAAGGAAAGGTATAGACCTTTAAGGCTAGACTCGTAGCAAAGGGTTACACCCAAAGAGAAGGGGTGGACTATGAGGAAACCTGTTCCCCGATTGCCATGCTAAAGTCTATAAAATACTTTTATCTATTGCCACATTTTATGACTATAAAATTTGGCAAACGGATGTTAAGACTGTTTTTTTGAATGACAATCTTGAAGAGCGTATTTATATTTCTCAACCAGAAGGGTTCATTAAGCAAGGTCAAGAGCAAAAGGTTTGCAAGCTTAAACGATCCATTTATGGATTAAAACAAGCATCTCGATCTTGGAATATAAGATTTGATACCGCAATCAAGCTTTATGGTTTTGACCAGAATGTTGATGAGCCTTGTGTATACAAGAAGATCATCAACAACACTGTAGTTTTCTTGGTGTTGTATGTGGATGATATCCTACTCATTGAGAATGATGTAGGTTTCCTAACTGACATTAAGAAGTGATTAGCAACTGAATTCCAAATGAAAGATTTGGGAGATGCTCAGTTTGTTATGGGGATTCAAATCATAAGGAATCGAAAGAACAAACCGCTAGCCCTGTCTTAGGCAACTTATATCGACCAAATGGTTGTCAGATATTCGATGAAAAATTCCAAGAAAGGTATACTACCTTTCAGACATGGAATCTCTCTGTCTAAGGAACAATGTCCTAAGACACTTCAAGAAGTTGAGGATATGAGACGCATTCCCTATGCTTCAACAGTGGGCAGCATGCCATGTTGTGTACTAGGCTTGACATTATGCAATGCAGTAGGGATTCTAAGTAGGTATGGATCCAATCAAGGATATGATCACTGGACTGTCGTTAAGGGTATTCTCAAATATCTTAGGAGAACGAGGAACTCTATGCTTGTGTATGGGGCTAAGGATTTAATCCTTACAAGTTACACTGAGGATTCGAGGAAATCCACTTCGGGATCAGTGTTCACTCTTAATGGAGGAGCTGTAGTATATCAAAGCATCAATTAAGAGTGCATCGCAGACTCCACAATGGAGGCCGAATCTGTTGTCGCATGTGAAGCAGCAAAAGAGGCAGTGTGGTTTAGAAAGTTCTTAACTAATTTGGAAGTTGTTCCAAACAAGACGTTGCCCATCACACTTTATTGTGATAACAGTGGTGCTGTGGCAAGCTTCTGATTCGTTTACAATGGCTCTTACGACTAAAGTGTTTGAGGGCCATCTAGAAAGTCTAAGCCTACAAGATATGTACAATATAGTCTAGGGCAAGTGGGAGACTTGTAAAGGAAGGGTGTAGTGTATGTCCTAATTTATTGTATTTGTACTTTATTGTACAACCCACTGTTGCTTTTAGCTTTTGTACACCCCATTAGAGTTTAGTTATTAATAGAATTGCATTAACACAAATCAAATAAACTAACATCTGAGGTTATGTCATGTAACTGGAACAGTATATAACAGATATACAGTATATATTTAATATACATCGTATATATTTGATATATAATGTGTGTATATATATTTGACATATAGGTGGATAATGTTCTAGTAGTGACCTAAAGGGTATATAGTATCACTAGTAGAAAGTTGGTCTTCCATGATAGTTGTGAACAGCAAAAAAGTTTGGATGAAAAAAAAAACTGTCATAAATGATGGGGGTGCATTTTTGGCGGAAAAAATGCTATTTTTCGGATTTTGTAAGTTTTATGACAGTTAAAAACTGTCGCGAAAATCGAAATTTCAATGACAGTGAAAAACTATCAAGAATGGTGGAGGCGCGATTTTGGCGGGAAAAAGCGATGACAATTACATAATTGTCATGAATGATGTTAATGACAGAATTTAACTGTCATTGAAGACAGACTTTCTACTATCACTATGGATACGACCTACTTTGTTATAGTTACAAATGACTTGATTCAGGTCGATCGTGTGGAGTCATGTGAGTGGGAGTATCCTATACAATGAGTTTGTACAAGACCGGACCACGAAATATTAATCTTTAGCTATAACTCCGTTAGCTAATAGATTAATATTTCAATAGAATGACCAGGTAATTCGATCTCAATTCTAGGTGAGTGATGAACTCCTGCCTGTTAGGGCTCGTCCTTTGATTTGTATGGGTGAGAGTGGCTCGAGTTGTCGACTCAATAAACCTACTGATGTGAACCAAGGAAGCACCATTGTCATGCCTCAAGGACCCATAACGAGATCAAGAGCCAAGAAGCTACAACAAGCTTTACTTTCTCATGTTCAATACTTGGTGAGCTCGGCTAGGGATGATCAAGAGAGAGATGGAACTTTTCAAGTCAATATCTTCCAAGTAGAGCTTAAGGGAGGCTTGCATTAAATGAACTCTAAGTTCATTTAAAGGAGCTGAAGTTGAAGTGGAGTTTAACTCAAGTTGCATTCAATAAAGCCAAGTTCAATTCAAGGAACTCAAGTTGCATTAAATGAACTTAAGTGCATCTCAAGCTTCATTTATTGCAAGTTATCCATCAATTAATGGAACTACACTTCAAACTACTTCAAGTGAAGCTTCATTTATAATTGGGAGGTTACAAAGACTTTGAAGGGTGACCAAGACTTCAATTCTCGGATTTAAACCTCTTTTTATTATATTTTCAGTTTTAAACATTTCATTTATGTGTTTTAAGTTACATTTTAGCTAGTGGATGTTATGGCCATCATGTAATTGGTTGTTACAACCTTTCAAATGCCTTTAGGTTACTTTTAGGGTTGTTTTGGAGGCTATAAATAGCCTAGCTTGTTTCCTTTGAAAGACAGATTTTGATGATTGAATGAAGTTGCTATTTTGCTTCAAAAAGCCTAGAGCTTGTTTTTCTTTGCAATTCTTGAGTGTTAGATTTGCATGCTAGAATCATTCAAGTAGTCTTGATCAAGCTATTTGTGGAGTGGTTCGAATCTTGAGTTTAGAAACAAGTTTTCTCTACTCTTGATATTGATCATCAAGGTAAATCCGTTCTAACTTCTTCCTTGGGTTGACATCATCTCGATTTGGGGGTTTTAGCATTTGTGATCTAGGGGTTTGCATAACCATAAGGGTTCTTAGATCCAATTGGCTATTGTTTTCTTATCACCTACCATTTTGGGGACGAGACTGAGTGGGGAGTTGGAAACATAACTACACAAGATGGAATTCACTCCTCCTGACTTCAGGGTAAGTAGATGAGTGTTCTCTTGAGTGCTGACTCCGGGACTTGAACAAGGGACCCCACCAGGCAGGAGTTGAACAACTAGATGGTTATTGGTTGGACCATAACCGGGTTGTTCATTAGAGGATCAGTGGTACTTAAGGTACCAAGATGTAACACAGGGGTAAAACGGTAATTTGACCCAGCTGTGGTTACGAACACTCGTAAAGGATTGACTTACTGTTAATGGTTAAAATCCATGGACGCAAAATATTCTACAGTGAGAAGAGTGCAACTGTGGGTCTTTAGTGAAATAACCGATAGTTAACGAATGTTGATTAATATGGCTAATGAGTTTAATCATTTAATCTTGTATCGTTGAAGCTTCCGATCTGTAGATATATTAGGTCCCCTTGCTAGCTCGTAAAGGATAGTTAAGAACAGTTAGTCTTGAAAAGAATTTGAATTGTTCAAATTAGTTAAAAGGAATTAAGGTTAATTGTATGAGATGAAATTAATATAATGTATGTTGATACATTATAATATAAAGTTAATTTTGAATTAGATTCAAAATTGTGAGAGAGATGAATATTAGAATTTGATTCTCATATAGTTGATTAATTTAAGTTTAATTTAATTATATAAGATTTAATTAAATTAATGAGATATATTAATTTGGTTAAATTAAATTAGATTTAATTAAATTAATAATTCCTTTTTGTAATTAATTAATTATTATTTTAATTAAAATTGTTTTAATTAAAAGAAAAGAAAAAAAGGAAAAGAAAAAAAAGGGAAAGAAATGGGAGGAAAACCTCCCACTTCCTACCATTAATGGTGCGAAGTGGAGAGGTTTTCCCACTTCCCAGCTTTAATGGTAGGAAGTGGGAGAGTGGTGAGTGGGGAAGTTGTGACTTCCCCACCGCTCTTCCTCCCGTATAAAAAGGGAGGTTCTCCTCTTCATTTCGTCCCGGTTCGATAGTGGTTGAGTTTCTGAAACTCCAAACGAGAAATCTGTCTTTCAATCTGTCGATCTCCCTTTCAATTATAAGACGGTTCCCACAAAATGAGTTCTTAAGATCCAGAGGATAGAGAGGAAGACTTTGTGGTGGTGTTGGTGTCTACATTGAAGATGTGTCTTCGAAGGTATGTATCATTGACTTCCTTTTATTCAAGCTTATATGTGTATTTTCTTTGTTGTAATTATAAGACAAGATCGAAGCACCGCTTCCGCTGTGGGATCTGATCCTTTCAACTGAAACATTATCAACTTATATATCGAATATATACTGTATATTTATTATATACTATATATCAAATATATACACTGTATATTAAATATATACCGTATATCAGTTATATACAGTTCCAATTACATCAAATATCATTGGATCTTACTTTATTGGAATATTAGTAATGCATAGAAATAATTAGATAACTCTTTATTGAATAAATAAATTGTTCATTAATTACAAATACACGAGCTAAGGGCACAAACCCAACAGTAAAGAACCTTTGAAGGTATGTGTATTTGTGCCAGTTATGTAGTATGTTGTAATGTTGTGAGTTAGTTGATAAGCATGTATGTTGTGAACATACTATGTTGGGGGCAGGTAAATCACTATTAGGTATCGAGGCTTTGGGTACAAATGGTCAAGGGTTAATACGATGAGTCTAGCTGGATGGCAACTATTTGGGCCTTTGAGTGGAAACGGTAAAGAGCTAATAGGTTACAAAGTCATTGGGACCTTGAGTACAAATGGTCAAGGGTCGATGCAGTAGTTCGTGGGCTTGAGTACAAATGGTCAAAGGTCAAATGTCAAGTTTCTGTAGAGAAGTATTGAGCCCTGGGTACAAATAGTCAGGGGTCGATACAACTCGAAAGAACATGTCTTGAAGAGTTTGAAAGAGTTGGAAAGTTTTTTAAAGGAACGTTGTATAAGCTTGGAAGAGCTTGAGAAAGCTATAGGCTAAACAAGACTTGTATATGGAAAATTTGAGTATGAGGTTTTAGAATGCATGTTTTTTGCTTTGTAACTTGGACTATATCTTTTTAAGCATGATGTTGATAAACATGTTATGTTGATGAGCATGATGTATTGATATAGTGTAAAGTATGTTGCTTGTGTGTGACCCTTCAAGTAGACACTACTTATTGAGTAGATGTACTCACCCCTTCCATTTTGCAGTAGTGTTATTGAGATCTTCATGCTTGGCGATGGTGTGGATGAGACTTGAAAATAAATATCGGTAGATAAACTCCATTTATTTTTCGATTAAGTTGGGTTGTTAGGAGTTTTACTTTGGTTCATTTCATGTTACTTTGTCTAGAACCTATGATTGTGCAAACTTCAGATGATTTTTATTGATCTTGATCGGCGTCTTGGCGGTTTGTTGATATTGATCAGCGTCTTGGCGGCTTGTTGATCTTGATCAGCCTTCTAGAGGCTTGATGATCTTGATCGACCTCTTGGTGGCTTGTTGATCTTTTATCGGCCTCTTGGTGGTGTGTTGATATGGATTAGCCTCTAGGCGGTTTGTGGATCTTTGATTGACCTTTTGACGGCGTGTTGATATTGATCGGTCTCTTGGCAACGTGTTGATCTTATCGGCCTCTTAGTGGCTTGTTGATCTTGATAGGCCTCATGGCGACTTGTTGATCTTGATGGGCCTCTTGGCGGCTTGTTGATTTTGATCGCTCTTCTAGCAACTTGTTGATCTTGATCAACCTATGTGTTGATGATGTTCTTGATCGGCCTTCGACTTGATGATGATCTTATTGGCTCTGGCTTGATGATGATCTTAATTGGCCTTTGGCTTGATTTTGATCTTGATCGGCCTTCTGGAGTTGTTGATCTTGATTGGTTCGACCGTTTTACACTTGTTGATCTTGATCGGCCTTCTGGAAATTTGTTGATCTTAATCTACCTTCTGGCGGCTTGTTGATCTTGACCGTTGATGATGATCTTAATCTACATCTTGCTTCTACTTGATCTTTAGAGGGCAGAGGAATTTTGATCTTATGTGTGGAGAAGGTCTTTATGTTGTGATGGATGAATTAGAGGATGAATGAACCTGTAACGCCCCAGGAATTTCACCATTTCCAAACAGGGACCGTTACTAAGACTACCTAAAATTTTCACATGAACAAGAGAATTATCTTCACCACAATACTAAGCAATAAAGCTACCACGCTTCTCCTGCGCTACTTTAATTTTCAACACTCACGAGAGCTTGAACAATTAGAACAGCAACACTAAAGTTTTAAGAGAAACTCACATCCTATACAGATAAACCATTTAATACCGACTTCACATTAACCAAACCTTTCAAGGAAACCTTTACTAACTATAAACCATCCACTAAATGAATATTAACATCTCGAATGACAATGAAGCAAAAACTAATTCAAGTACGATCAACTTAAACAAATGTATTCATAAATATCCTAAGTAGATTACAATCCCGTAGTTCAAGAGGCTAACAAAATTAATGCTCTAAAAGAATAATGAATCGGCAACCTTACAACATCCTTTAGACAATAAAACTAAACAAAACCAACCACTACCAACTCAACTACAGCATAGCTAATGGTCCTTCCGATCAAGCCTCCTCCTCGCCATCACCATCCCAAGAGCTAACTCGATACCTGCAAACTGGAGGGGAAAAGAGGGATGAGTACAACCACAGTACTCAGTAAGCAGCCCTTATCTGAAGGGCCACGCACAAACAGCATACTTATCAAGGAACAAAGTGTCATGCTTATTAAAGGATCAACACACACACACATCATGCTCAACCAAATCATGAAACATTCACAGTCATGCTTTCCATCACATTATGCATTAAAACATAGACACATTCTATAAAATTCGGTGACAACCACAACCAGGAACACATTAACTACCAGTACTGACCTCTAGTCTCCCTAACATCTCAAGTACCTCTATGCTTATCACAGCTACTCTAGCCTTCCACAGTTAACTCCTTCGAGCAGAGTCGGCCCCTGACCATTTATACCCAGAGCCCCGACCCTGCAGCATCGGCCCTCGACCATTTATACCCGAGGCCTTGAACTCTGCATCGGCCCTCGACCATTTATACCCGAGGCCTCGATGTCTTACAATCTATTGGCCCTTGACCATTTATACCCAAGGCCCCAATAGTTCTCCTTTCGAAAGACTCCTCGCATCGACCCCCGACCATTTATACCCGAGGCCTCGACGCTCATCTTTATCCAATATTGGCGTATCGATCCCCGACCATTTATACCCGAGGCCTCGATACCCAATTAGTGACGTATCAGCCCTCGACCATTTATGCCCGAGGCCCTGACACTCACCCATTCACTTCGTAACTTTCATAACTCCACATATCATTTCTACCATCCAACCAGGATTTCAGTACTACTTCCCTAATAACACCAACCACCACAAAGCTCAACAACAACACAACCACTAGTAAGATTTCAATGCATCACGGGTCTCAATGACACAAAGTTTGACAACAACCAACCTGCTCACAGCATAGCGCAC
>NW_019104796.1:49675-60446 GCF_001995035.1 Momordica charantia | reverse complement strand
TTTCTCTACTCTTGATATTGATCATCAAGGTAATCCGTTCTAAAACTTTTCCTTGGGTTGATTCCATACTTGTTTTCGGGGTTTTTGGGATTGAGTTCTATGGGTCTTGTTCGTTAGCAAGGTTCTTAGATCCAACTCTCAAGGGTTTCCTAACAAGGTAATTAGAGGGGAAAATGGTATTTTGACCCAGCTATAATTACGAACAACCTGTGAAGGGTCGACTTACCAATCATGGTTATATCAATTGTACATAATATATCTACAGTGAGGAGAGTGTAGCTACAAGCTTTAGTGGACTGATCCAGTAGTTAACGAATGTTGGTTAACTATGTTAAAAAGTTTAACCGGTTCATCTCGGATCGTTGGAGCTCATGACATGTAGGTCAAGGTCCCCTAGCTAGCTCATATAGGAATAAACTTTGAATAATTTTAAGGAATAATTCAAATCGTACGAATTAGATTAATCATATGAGATATGATTAAGTAATTGATATATGATATCAATTGAGAAATTTGGTCAAAATATTTAAATAGGATTTAAATATTAAAATTATGAATGCTGATTTATAATCGGAAGCATGGATTTAGTCAAACAGTCGGATTTCGAAAAAAGTCAAATAGTTGACTTTGACCCGAGAAAGTCAAATAGTTGACTAAGAAGATTAAAATAATGTTTTTAATCAAGTTGGTGGAAAATTCCACTAACTTGTTGAGTGGAACATTTAAATAATCTAAAAAAGTCCACTTTTTGATAGTTAACCATGGCATGCATGAGTGGAGTGTGTGTGGTAAGCTTTTGGTGAACTTAAACATACATTTTGACAGTTAGGCATGTCATGCATAAGTGGAGTATGTGTTGTAAGCTATTGGTGAACTTAGACATGCAAGAGTTGCATGTAATTTGCATATTTAGGAAGTCCTTTGTTGAAACATGAAAGTCTTGGAACCTTTGGCCATTTGATGGTTTTGAAAAAGCTTACATAACTCCTTTTAGCTTCATATTTCTCTCATTTTTTCCTTCCCTAAAAAGAGTTCCACCATTCTATTCCAAGCCTTGAGAATAGCTAGGAAGATCTATTGGTTGTTCTCATTGGAGCTATTTGAATAAATGTGAAAAGCTTTAAAGGTGTGTAATTTTCTCTCCCTTACTCTAAGCATCATAATGTATGGTCATGCATGTTTGATAGGTTGTAATATGCTTCTAGATTGTTATTTCGATCCTTGCTCGCTTCCGCTGCGCATGTATGATATTGTCCATCATGTAGTATCAAAGCATCTAGAATAACATTCATATGCATATGATGGGTACAAATTCATTTGACGAATGTTGTGGTTGAATTAAATTGGATATATTACGGTTTTGGCAATCCTCTTAATCTTGGCCTAAAATTATGTCCTTTTATTTGTAATTTTTTCCCGATTCTTTAAAGTTGCAATTAGGATGTAACTTGGTCAAATTGGAGGAGCGAAGGCTGGAAATTAGCTTCAGACTTGCCTGTGACAAAGATTTCGACCTGGTTCGGTCTTCCTCCCTTTCGATCTAGTTCGTGCTGTTTCAAGCCGGTTTTGATTCTTGGAGGTCTGGTTCAAATCCTTGCAATGCGTTTTGAACCGGTTTGAAAGGGTTCAAGGACGGTTCAAGCTTCTATAAAATTGTTTTGTAATAATTTAGTTTAATTTAGTTGTATGGATGCCAAAACCGGTCCAATTTAATTTTTGATTTAATTATGCATTATGAATGTATGAATTAAATGTTTTATTTTGAATGTGCATAATATATGACATTTAGATTTAAAATCCCACCATAGGATTAAGCATGTATCATACATTAGATATGTTATAAGTAGTTATAATGTATAGTATGCATGATAAGTTCAAATTATGATTTGGTATGGTTATGGAGCATGCCTATTGTTTATAAGTGTTATAAAAGAGATAGACATTAAAATACATAACAAAGATAATTTACATGCTCACTTAGGGTTAAATGGCCAATGCAAAGTTTTCATAGGCAAAACTAGGTTGTTAACTCATAAATTGGTAAAACAAGAACACTCACCTGATAAAATCTTGTCTAAGGCTGGGGGTATTTAAGTTGACGGTTTATGGAACACCCGCTACCTGGAGATTGAGTTGGTTCTTGAGTTGTGTTAATCAATTTCATGAGCATGCGTGAGCAATGTGAGGTACTAAAACTGGTTTATCACCTAGACATCGTAGGTTCAAATCTAATATAAGAGTTATATTTGGATCAATCACCTAGACTTAGGATATGTTTTTTTAGCCTAAATATATGCCTAAGTGAAAGTATACCCTAAATCGTCTAGAACATTTGAGCTGGAGATTAGTAACGTACTATTCGCTCTAGCGTCCCTAAGAGTTCACAACGTGAGATCCATGCTTGGCTTCGTGCCGCTCTGGGAGCGGCCTCCCTTCGGAGAGTGTTTGCATGGGTTATGAACATGGTGAATAGGGGAAGTAGTTCATAGTAAGTGGGTAAAGGATTAGTGTCAATAAAATCATAGATCTCTTCCATTAGGTCGTACTGTGAGAGTCCTATAATAAGCCTGCATGTCTGCCTTGGAGTGACTTTACCAATCGGAGGGTGGTATTATAGGATTCAGAACACCGCAAACTCCTAAAAGGATAGGATTTCTCATATTCGTTTTCAATCTTGACATTCCAATTTCGGGAGCATATTGATTCTAATCTTAGAAGCCTGAAAGTGGAAGGTCACACTTACAAGAATTACTAAGAGTTAGTATATTCTTGACAAAACCAAACGATAACTAAAGACTATAGGAAGAAGAGTTATTCTGGTATTAACATTTAGTCAAGATTGTCTTAATTCAATGGAGGAATGGCCGACTGCCCTTCGATGGAGATTGTTCTAAACCATTGAAGTATCTTTGCAAATATAAATAAAAGTTGGGTAATTTATTAGAATTTGCTAAACTTAAAATTGGATTTAGAACTAATTTAAAGTATGTTTGTTTTTCAACATGAATAGCTCAATTGTTCAACTCTTAGTTTCCGAAAAACTAAAGGCAGTCAATTATTCAACGTGGAAAAACAATCTCAATACGATATTAGTTGTGATGACCTGCAATTCGTCTTAACTGAGGAATGTTCTCAAACCCCTACTGCAAATGACAACCGAAATGTTTGGGAAGCATTTGATCGATGGGTCAAGGCCAACGACAAGGCCCGTGTCTACATTCTTACCAGCATGACTGATGTATTGGCAAATAAGCATGAACCATTGATGGCTGCAAAGGAAATCATGGATTCATTAAAGGCGATGTTTGGGGAACCTTCAACTACCTTGAGACACGAGGTACATAAATACGTTTTACAATGAGCATATGAAGGAGGGGACCTCTGTTAGAGAACATGTCCTGGACATGATGGTCCACTTCAATACTGCTCAAGAGAACGGGGCCACCATTGATGAAGCAGTAGAGAAAGCAACGACAGGTAAATACGATTTACTAGTTGTTGAAACATGTTTAGTGGAGTATGATACTTCCACCTGGATACTAGATTTAGGAGCCACTGACCATATTTTTTTCTCATTTCAGGAAACTAGTTCCTGGAAGAAGCGGAAAGAAGGCGAGATCTTAAAGTTGGAATTGGAGAAGTTGTCTCGGCCAAAGCAGTGGGAGATTTAAAGTTGTTTTTTGAAGATAGATTCATTTTATTAAAAATATTTTGTATGTTCCTCTTATGAAAAGGAACTTAATATATATCTCATGTTTATTAGAACAAATGTATATAATATCTTTTGAAATTAATGAAGCGTTCATATTCAGAAAAGGCATTCAAATTTGTTTTGCTATACTCGAAAACAACTTATACAAGTTAAGATCAACTAGAGCAAATTTTGTCTTTATGACTGAGATGTTTAGAACTGTCGAAACTCAGAATAAGAGACAAAAGACTTCTTCTAACGCCTATTTTTGGCACTTAAGACTTGGACATATAAATCTCAATAAGATTAGGAGGCTGGTTAAGAGTGGACATCTAAATAAGTTAGAAGATGACTCCTTACCACCATGTTAGTCCTGTCTTGAGGGAAAGATGACTAATAGATCTTTTACTGGAAAAGGTCTTAGAGCCATGATACCCTTAGAGCTCGTTCACTCAGACCTCTATGGATTGATGAACGTAAGAGCTTGAGGTGGGTATGAATATTTCATTAGCTTCATTGATGATTATTCTAGGTATGGTCATATTTACCTAATGCATCACAAGTCTAAAACCCTTGAAAAGTTCAAGGAATATAAGGTAGAAATTGAAAACCAATTAGGTAAATCAATAAAGACACTTCGATCAGATCGAGGTGAAGGGTACATGGACTTGAAATTCCAAGACTATTTGATTAAACATGGACTTCAGTCACAACTCTCTGCACCTAGTACGCCTCAATAGAACGGTGTGTCTGAAAAAAGAAACCGAACCTTGTTAGACATGGTTCACTCTATAATGAGCTATGCTCAGTTACATGATTCCTTTTGGGGACATGCGTTAGAGACTGCTGTCTACATTTTGAACAATGTTCCCTCTAAGAGCGTTTTTGAAACACCTTATGAGCTATGAAAAGGGCGTAAAGGTAGTTTACGTCACTTGAGAATTTGGGGCTGCCCAGCACACGTGTTGGTGCAAAACCCTAAGAAATTGGAACGACGTTCAAAATTATTCCTATTTATAGGTTACCCAAAAGAATCAAAAGGTGGTTTGTTTTATAATCCTCAAGAGAAGAAGGTATTTGTGTCCACAAATGCCACATTCTTAGAGAAAAATCACATTAGGAGTCATCAACCTTRCAGTAGGCTAGTATTGAATGAGATGTCCAAAAACACTACAGAAAAAGCTAGTTCATCAACTAAAGTAGTCGATGGAACTAGCATTTCTGGTTAGTCACATCCTTCTCAATAGTTGAGAATGCCTCGACGTAGTGGGAGGGTTGTTCATCAACCTGACCGTTACTGAAACTCAAGTCGTCATACCGATGACAACATAGAGGATCCATTAACCTATAAACAAGCGATGAATGATGTGGACCAAGACCAGTGGATAAAAGCCATGGACCTTGAAATGGAATCAATGTATTTCAATTTAGTTTGGGTTCTTGTAGATCAGACAAATGAAATAAAGCCAATTGGTTGTAAATTTATCTACAAGAGAAAATGAGACCATGCCGGGAAAGTACACGCTTTCAAAGCTCGACTTGTGGCAAAGGGTTACACCCAGAGAGAGGGAGTTGACTATGAGGAAACTTTCTCTCCCGTTGCCATGCTAAAGTCGATTAGGATACTCTTGTCCATCGCCACTTTTTATGATTATGAAATTTGGCAGATGGATGTCAAGACAACATTCTTAAATGAAAGTCTTGAAGAGAGTATCTATATGGTCCAACCAGAGGGGTTCATAGAACAGGGCCAAGAACAAAAGGTTTGTAAGCTTCAGAGATCCATTTATGCATTGAAGCAAGCATCTCGGTCCTGGAATATAAGATTTGATATTGCGATCAAATCTTATGGCTTTGAGAAAAATTTTGACGAACCTTGTGTTTATAAGAAAATCGTCAATTCCACCGTAGCGTTTCTTGTTCTGTACGTCGACGACATCCTACTCATTGGGAATGATGTAGGTTTTTTGTCTGACATTAAAGAATGGCTAACTAAGCAATTCCAAATGAAAGATTTGGGAGATGCACAACATGTTCTAGGGATCCAAATAGGTCGGAACCAAATTTATATCGACAAAATGTTGTTTAGATATAAGATGCATAATTCGAAAATAGGTTTATTACCTTTTAGACATGGAATTCACCTGTCTCAGGAACAGTGTCTTAAGAAACCTCAAGAAATTGAGGGGATGAGACATATTCCCTACGCTTCAGCTGTTGGAAGCTTAATGTATGTCATGTTATGTACTAGACCTAACATATGCTATGCAGTATGGATAGTCAGCAGATATCAGTCCAATTCAGGATATGGCAATTGGACTACCGTTAAGAATATCCTCAAGTATCTTAGGAGAACGAGGAACCATATGCTCGTGTATGGTGCTAAGGATCTGATCCTTACTGGATACACTGACTCTGATTTTCAAACCGATAAAGATGCTAGAAAATCTACATTGGGATCAATGTTAACTCTAAATGGGGGAGCAGTAGTGTGGAGAAGTGTAAAGCAAACTTACATTGCAGACTCCACAATGGAAGCTGAATACGTAGTTGCTTGTGAAGCTGCAAAGGAAGCATTGTGGCTCAGGAAATTCTTGACTGATCTGGAAGTTGTTTCAGACATACATCTGCCTATCACTCTCTTTTGTGATAACAGCGGAGCAGTTGTAAATTCCAAGGAACCTAGAAGCCATAAGTGCACAAAGCATATTGAGTGAAAATACCATCTCATCAGGTTGATAGTAAACCGGGGAGACGTGGTCGTCACTCAGATAGCCTCGAAAGAGAATCTTGCTGATCCATTTACTAAGGCCCTCTTGGTTGAAGTGTTTGAGGCCACCTAGAGAGTCTATGACTACGAGTTTTGTAAACTAGGACAAGTGGGAGAATAATTTGGTGTGTATCTGATGTATGCCCAATCTTCTTGTACTTCCTCACTTAAACTCAATAAAATGTACCATTAGAGTTTTAGTCCAAGTGGGAGTCTGTTGGGTTTTATGTCCTAAAACTCGTAGTTTGTAAATGTCAGATATACTTTTATCATTCAATAAAGTTGTTATGGAAGGTTATAATCAATAAGTAGTTATTGATCCAATAAAATGTTCTTACTAGATCTAGATCCAATAAACTAAGGATCCTAGATTGTTACATGAGAATCAAACTTTATGTACAGACATAAATATACATCAAGTTTGAGTTAACAGTCCAAATGGTCTATAKTATATGAATAAGGTCAGGTGCCTTATTCTGGGGACACTATGGATGCGACCCACTTTGTAGCTAGTACAAACGATGTGATCCTAATTCGTTCATGTGAAGACATGTAAGTGGGGACGTCGTGTGCAAAGAGTTTGCATATGGCCGGACCATGAGATAATTACTTTTACTTTATAATACCGTTTACTGTCTGAAACTAACTATCTCGACTATGATAGCCTAGGTAACTCGATCTTAATCCTGAGCTAACTATGAACTTCTGTTTACTTGGGATTATCCTTAGATCTGCATGGGTAAGAGCAGCTCAATAGCGCTGGCTCAATAAGTCTCTCATTTTAAGGGTAAGACCAGGTAGATAGCTAGGGACATAGGGTGTAAGAAGGAATTCACTCTTACCCAATTATGGGATAGTAGAGAGGTTGTTCTCTTAAGGGTTGAATTCAGGTCTTGAACAATTGGCGCCACACTCATCAAAAGGTTTGAGAGGATTTTTTTGATTTGATAGTTGGACTACAAATTATTGTTCATTAGAGGATCAGTGGGACTTAAGGAACAACAGGTAATTACAGTGGTAAAACAGTATTTTGATCCAACTGTAATTACGAACAACCTGTGAAGGGTCGACTTACCAATCATGGTTATATCAAATGGACATAATATATCTACAGTGAGGAGAGTGCAGCTACAGGCTTTAGTGGAGTGATCTGGTAGTTAACGAATGTTGCTTAACTAGTTTAAAGAGTTTAACCGGTTAATCTCGAATCATTGGAGCTCATGACCTGTAGGTCCATAAAGTCTCCTGGCTAGCTCATATAGGAATAACCTTGGAATAATTTGAAGGAATAATTCGAATCATACGAATTAGATTAATCATATGAGATATGATTAAGTAATTGATATATGATATCAATTGAGAAATTTGGTCAAAATATTTAATAGGATTTAAATATGAAAATTCTAAATGCGGATTCATAATCGAAGGCATGGATTTAGTCAAACAGTCGGATTTAGGAAAAAGTCAAATAGTTGACTTTGACCCGAGAAAGTCAAATAGTTGACTAAGAAGATTAAAATAATACTTTTGACCAAGTTGGTGGAAAATTCCACTAACTTGTTGAGTGGAACATTTAAATAATCTCAAAAAATCCACTTTTTGATACTTAACCATGGCATGCGTGAGTGAAGTGTGTGTGGTAAGCTTTTGGTGAACTTAAACGTGCATTTTGACACTTAGCGATGCCATGGATGAGTGGAGTATGTGTTGTACGCTTTTGGTAAACTTAGACATGCAAGAGTTGCATGTAATTTTCCTATTTAAGAAGTCCTTTGTTGAAACATGAAAGCTCTTGGAACCTTTGGCCATTTGATGGTTTTGAAAAATCTTACATAACTCCTTTTAGCTGCATATTTCTCTTAATTTTTTCCTTCTCTAAAAAGAGTTCCACCAGTATATTCCATGCCTTGAGAATAGCTAGGAAGACCTCTTGGTTGTCCTCATTGGAGGTATTTGAATAAATTTGAAAAGCTTCAAAGATGTGTAATTTTCTCTACCTTTCTCTATGCATCATAATGTATGATCATGCATGTTTAATCCTAGATTTTAATATGCATCTAGATTGTTATTTCGATTCTTGCTCGCTTCCGCTTCGTATGTATGATATTGTCCATCATATATATATAATTAATTAATTAGTTGTTAATTACATTAATAATTAATTAATTAATAAGATTAATTTATTTTGTATATTATTATTATTAATTAATATTAATTAATATTAATATTAATATTATACACTCCACTACTTAATTGCAGGAGAGTGGGAGGGTAGCTAGTTATCACGTGGGAAGTTACCCCATGTCATCCCTGGTTTTCGTTTTTACATAATGATTCTGTAAAATAAAACAGATGAACTTCCCTACATAGCTGTTTTAGTAAAATAGCACTCTCTCCCTCAAAAATTCCTTTTTTATTCCAAGATTCGTTGCTGCCACAAGCAAATTCTCGTTCTTAGAGGATAGTCGAGAAGCTCGGTGGTGGTGTTAAACGAAATCCATTGCTGTGGTTTTTCGAAGAAAGGTTCTTCAAACATAAGTTCCCATCCCCTGTATTTTCCTTGAATGTGTGGTTTTTGTTCCTTAAAATTAAAGAACAAGATCGTCAATTCCACTATGGGATTAACGTCCCATCATCTACAAGGTCCCTGATGAAATTGAAGTACATAGACTCCATTTTCAGGTCCATGACGTTAAACGTTTTACCCTTATCAACATCTTCCATTGCTTCTTTATAGGTGTTATTGTAAGGACGTGATCGTCATTTAGTGTATAGGAAGGGCGAAGAAAAAAAAAGAAAGAGAAAATTGGATTTTTTTTAAGTTAAAAATTCGAAGGGTAGATTGGTCATTTGGCTTTTATTAGAAAAAGAAAAAAAATAAAAGAAAAGTTTGATAATTATTTTGTTGAGAAGACAAGTGTGTGAGATGTGTTTTGGAAAAAGAAAAAAAAGTTAGAAAGGAAAAAGAAAACAGAAAAGAAAAGAAGAGGGAGAGAGAGACGAAGGAGAAGAAGAAAACAAGAAAAGAACAGAAAAGAGAAGGGAGCAAGGAAAAAAGAAGAAAATGAAAACGAACAACAGAGGAGAGTTTAGTTCGTGGGTGAGATTTTGTTTCAAAGATAAGCGAAATTGGTAAGTCAAAATGTTTGAGATTATGGAATTTGTGAAACAAGAACTATGAGTTTTTCTCAAATATCTTATACGTTCAAAAGTTTTAATAATCAATGTTTTACTTCTAAGTTCTATGGTAGAATTCTGAATGGGGTGGTGAATTTGGATATTGATTTATGATATTGTGATTAAAGTTTGGAATTAATTTATGTTGGAACTAAGTGAAATAATTTGGTATTAAATCAATATTTCAGGTTGGGCAGAAATTGGAGCAAAGGACGATTGAGTTTAAAGGATTTATGAGTAGTTACTTTATTAAACTTTTTGGATATTATTATTGGAATTTGTGAGTGGTTATTTTATTAAGGGTTTTTGGATATCTATTGATGTAAAATTTCTGAGAAATTATATATATTACGTATGATTTAGCATTTCTGCTGAGAATGAAAGAAAATATGTTTGTTCGAGAAATTAGAAATGTTTCTTAGAATTTAGAAATGCTTTATGCTTTCAAAGAAATATTTGAGAACGTTATGAAATGTTATTTAGAAATAGATTTCAGAAAATGATATTAGAATTTCATGAAACGTTATTAGAAAGAAAGATTTTAGAAATGATTTGTGAACGAAAGAAAGGTTGTTAGAAAGAAGAGAGAAGACTTTTAGAATAGTTTATGAGAATAGTTTTCAAACCACCATGATTTTGTATCCAAGTGATTACCCATATGCTATATGAATGTGTTTCTATAGTATACTCAGAAATAGAATGTCTTTGGGACCATTTGTGATATGAACCAAGGAGCTACCGTTGTTATGCCTCATGGACCCATTACAAGATCGAGAGCTAGGAAACTTCAACAAGCTTTGCTACTTCATGTCCAAGAGTTCTTGAACTCGACAAGAGAAATAAAGGAAGATGTGAAAGAAGTTAGAACTATGCACTTCAATTTGGTGCAAATTATGCATTTTTAAGTGTTTTTATGGCAAGTTAAAGTCCACTTGGTCAAGGTCAAAGTCAACTCCATCAAGACAAGTCAAAGTCAACTCATTCAATTCAAAAACCAAGTCAAACACTCACATCCCTCATTATGGACGGGATTGCAATTATTTTGGTTGGCTTTCTATGTTCTTAACCTTTTCATTTGCTTGTCTTTTCATTTCTCGTAAGTTATGTCTTTTCATTTACAAGTCTTTTCATTT
>NW_019104796.1:14993-25504 GCF_001995035.1 Momordica charantia | reverse complement strand
TTAGGATCATTCAAGCGGTGTTGATCATACCTCTTGTGGAGTGATTCGAATCACGAGTTTAGAAACAAGTTTTCTCTACTCTTGATATTGATCATCAAGGTAATCCGTTCTAAAACTTTTCCTTGGGTTGATTCCATACTTGTTTTCGGGGTTTTTGGGATTGAGTTCTATGGGTCTTGTTCGTTAGCAAGGATCTTAGATCCAACTCTCAAGGGTTTCTTAACAACTACATTATACGCTCGATCCATTTCACCATTTCACCATTTTTCCCAGAACCATCAAGTCTATCTTGAACCATTTCACTTCATTAATTGATTTTGAAAGCACAAGTCCTTGAGAACTCGACCTTGGAATTACTTCCGAGTATTACTTGTGACCGTGTACACTTGCACGTGTCTCTTATCTTTTAAGGTATAAAAAGTCCCAACAATAGGTCAATGGATCCTTGATGCCATCATCAGGTATGACGACCTGGATTTATGTTAAACCTATGTAACGGTCAAGTTATGATACAACCCTCCCACTATGTCGAGGCACTCTCAACTCTTGAGATGGATGTGACTGACGCAACGTGTTAGCACCATCAACAACTCTTGTGGAAGTCCCAGCTTCATCAACTCTTGTTGATGTATCACTAGCTTTGTTGGGACTTTCTCTACCTTAAAAAGACAAGAGACACGTGTAAGTATACACAATCACAAGTAATACAAGTAGTTCCAAGGTAGAATCCTCTGGTTCATGTGCTTTCAAAATTAATTTATGAAGTTAAATGGTTCAAGATGCAGTTGAGTTTTATAGACAAAAATGAGTGATAAAGTCGTAATTTGGGGTTGCAATTATCAAGCTTCTTTATTAACACTACCTTTCCGCTTTCTGCCTTAGTTTTCATAGAAAATATAGAAAATACACACTATGGGTAAAAAATGCCAAGCGCTACTTGATTAATTCTGGAAATTTGAGTTATATTTTTTCACGAACGCTTTTGGTTGCTGCAGAGCCTAGGATAACCTACTATCATATTTCTATGTGTGACTACAATTGTAGAATGTATTTATCAACTTATTTGCTATTATGGGTCAGAGGGCCTATGTCTAGGACCGTGGTTTATATGCTTATGTCTAAGTCACATCCCATATTGGTTTCTTAATATTTTAGGTAACCTAACCTTCTCAGTATTACGCTTCGATGCATAGATCAATTTCCCAGTGGCGAATCTAAGAAAAACCTTAAAGAAACGTTGAAAACCCAATCCAAGAAGTATTTTTCCTGACCATGTTAAAATTAAATAATTCTGGCTAAGACATTCTAGAGAGAGGTTGAAAACTAAATAATGCATAATTAAACAGAAGAAAACAAACAAAAACGTAAGAGAAATAATTCCATTGGATTAATTTACATAATAACTACGTACAAAGAGTTTTAGCTTAACCTTCTTCTCTTTCGAGCTTGAGGAGAGTTTAAACCCGCTTAAGAACGTTAAAGGAATAAAATGGATGATGACAAGAATAACACTAGAGTCTTCTAAAATACATAAAAACAACAAAAGGAAAATAACTACAACGAATTTTAACTGAAAATAGATGCTAAAGCTTTTCAAGAGCTCGGGAATGAATGGGAATGGATGCTGAAATGAAAGGGGAGGCTCTCCTTATATAGGGCTCCAAGTTGGTTGAACTCCCCACTAAAATAGGAGTAAACTGGTTGAGATTCATCTAACGACTCAATTTGCCTTGGACTTGTTAGATTTACGAGCTTCAATCGCACCAAATGTTTTAATGATAACAAACTTTATTTAATGATGGTTTTAGTGTTTCAAACTGTCCATAGCATATAACTTGGAAAGACCAATTCAACGCATTTTGACTCGCTCAAATCAAAGTTCAAACAGATAATTTATAGCCAAAACAAGTTGGGGAAGAAAAACACATGTGGCAGGTGACGTGACATATAATAGTCAAATTATGCACCATGGCAATAATGATATCAACAATTTTGGTGATGTGATGGATGATGTGGACAGATCACGTGACGACACATGGCGCTTTCAATCTCAACAAATCAAATTCTCACAGTTCTCTCAATTTCACATAATTTCTTAGTCTCCATTAATTTCTCCAAATCTCCATAACTGTCTTTATTCTTTTCCTTATCTCTACTTTTAATCTCCACCATTCATCCTTTGTTGCCCGAAATCCAACAGCCAAATTTCATCTTCAGAACTCTACTTAAAGCCACAAAATTTCACCATTCTTCACACCAATGATCAACGCAAACCTTCTTCTCTCTTCAAATCACTTTGCTCTCAAACTTTCATTCTCTCCACACAAAAAGTTGCCAATATTTTATTTTGTGAGATTCACCTCAGTGAGGTATTTTCTTTGTATTACTCATTTCACATTGTATTAAGGTGTGGGTACACCTTGGACTGTGAGAAAACACAATTGGTTGGATCCTGAACCAGTAAAAAGAATTGGAGGTTTCTCTTTAGCCTAGAAACAAAAAGAGAGTCGATCGGTTTGGTTATCACCCGTAAGAGAGTCGGTGCAGTAAAGTACCCAAGAAGAAGTATTGGGGAGTGGAGTAGGGATTTCCGAACCACTATAAAAATTCCGGCTGTCATCTCTCTCTCTACTATTTAATTTATGCATTTAAAATTCATTTGATTTTTTATTATTCTTAAAATTATTTTTTTAAACTCTACAAAATCGTAAGTAACCCTATTCATCCTCCTTCTAGTGTTGTCATATCGATCCTACAATTGGTATAAGAGCAGGTAGCTCAGATTTGATTTTCATTCTTAAAAATTTCATCATCTTTAAAAACTATTTTCTATTTTTAAAATCTCATCTTCCTTATGGAATGGGCTCCTCCTTAGAATTAACGAGATCGTTAGTCTTGGATGAATCTTCTTGAAACAGGTCGATCAACCCTAGAGGACTCGATGGCTTAACAGGGCTTTACCTTTTTTTAAAAGTATGTATGTGCGTAGTTCAAGTTTTCCCCCTATTCACCAAGGACTATTTTGGACAGCCTTTTCAATTTGAGTTGGGAAAGAACGGTGAAGTCCATCCGAACCGTCCAATGAAGAATAAGAGGAGAACAAAGCGCCAATGGCGCGCAAAGGCAGCTGATTCTTCGAACATTTTCTGTTGGATTCTAATGGGATGAAGGAGCGCAGCGTCTTATCTAGACCGTTGGCAGCCTTAGCTAGAGCCACTGTAACATTGGGGTAAAATGTGTCCTGCCTTGAACGAAGATGAACAGAGACTCCTTGGGACGTCAAGTTCGGATCTTGGCTGCATAACTGCATATTTACAATACAAACGCGGTGATCAGTTGGACCTTTGATTAGTAAAGAATTTTCTCCTTTGAAACTCGTACTCATAGAAAAAGGAAAGGATGACAATAAGAGAAAGGGGAGCGCTAGGCTAGCGCTAGAATAATATACATATACAAGGTTAGGGGGCTGAAAAGCTGTTGTTTKCTGTCTACTTCGCGAGCCTTCACAGCCCCGTTCTGTAACTTCCCTTCTTTCGTCCGTCCACGAGGCTGTAAAAAGAGAGAAAGGGGCGGCTATCTAGTGGGAGTCGTTTCGGTTGTATGCCGGGAGAAAGCCCGGGGAACAGGACTGTGACACTTCTATTACATTATGGAAGAGTCAATTCTCGTCATGATCGATGTTACAGGTCTCTTACAGAGAGTCGTCTTAATCCCTCCATACTATGTTCCGAGTTTACCCAACTATGACTTAACGAGAGTCGATGCTACTACTTCTTGAAATCACTTTCGCTATGCTCTGTATGCGCGCTCCTCAAGTAATAGATGGACTGAGGGAAGGTCCACCAATGATTGATAGGCCATTCCCACCCTATCTGTCTCTTGATCCCGCTTGAAGACATTTTTGTTTGATTTGCTTTCTTAAGCGGATCCGCTGACCCGAGTGCTTGCCTAAGCCCTTTGCATCTGTTTCCAGCTTGATTGGCTTCCCTTACAGTCGCTTCCTCATATTCTGGATCCCTCTCTCAGGTTCATCGATCCAAAAATAAGGGTAAAAAGAAWTTTTATCCATCTCTGAATGTACACCCAATGGATTATTTGATCCATATTGATGCAATACGACCAGATGAAGAAGTTGAATTTGACATCTGGTACAACCTGCTTGTTCAATTATTGATATCTCTCAACCTATCGCTGAAGTCACCCATGCGCTCGAGGCTTTCCAAGACGAGTAGACCTTAGTTACCCGCTTATTGGGACTTGCAAGAAGTTGAGTTTCTTTGCATCAGTTTTACTAGAAAATAATTTCCTTGGAAGTTGACTTTTAAAAGCTACTTTTTCTTTACTTTTTTTTGTAATTCTGAAAATAATTTATTATTTAAAAAGAGTTTACAAATTTGTTTTCCTTGAAGGTCACCTTATTGGAAAAATATTTGTTCTTTAAAAGCCAAATCTTGAAAATTAGCTTGTCATTAAATTAAAGTTTTGAAAAATTGTTTTGTTTTGAATAAAATTTTCAAAAATTATTTTCCTTGAATCTTGAAATCTTTGAAAGATTATTTCCCTTGAAATCTCAATTTCTAAACATTACTTTTGTTAAAAACTTAATTGTTTGAGCTTATGGCAAACATTAGAGTTAATGATTCTATTAAATACCTTTCTTGTACTTCTAATTATTTTCTTGATGTGAATGAAATTTAAAAGACTAGAAATGAAGAAAGTTCATGTAGATTGATGAAAGAAAATCTTGTTGAACCTTATTGGTTTTTGATTGCTCACATGGATGACGAAAGTGACGACGAAGAGGTAAGTAATGAAAACCTTCTTTTGATGAGCTTATGGATGCTTATAATGAAATTAAATATGAATTTGAAAAGTTAGGCTCTAAATACATGGCTCAATTAAAAATAAAACACAAAACTAGTTCATGAGAATAATGAGTTAACTAATGAACTTCATAATTCTTCATCTTTAGAATTGGAAAATGACTTGAATGCTTTAGTTATTGAAAATAAAATATTAGTTGAAGAAAATGCAGGCTTAAAATTAAATGTCAATGATATTGTGAAGTATGATGGTATTGAATGTTCATGTAATGAAGAAAAGCTTGCTTTACCAGATAAAATTAAATTTCTTGAATGTGATGTTTTTGATAGAGAAGAACTTGTTAAAGCTCTTAGAGAAAAAAAGTCAAATCTTTTAAATGAGCTAGATTGCGCTAAAGAATCTATTAAGAAGTTGACAATAGGTGCACGAAAATTGGATAAAATTTTTTATATGGGCAAACCGTTAAATGACAAAAGAGGACTTGGTTATGTCTATGAGAGTGTTACTCCATCTAGTTCCAAGACAACTTTTGTTAAAGCATCTTCTATTGTGCATAATGATGTTTTGCCTAATGTTGTTCAAAAATGTAATATGCATAAGCATGATGTACCTAAATTTGTGTCTAATGATTTTCATGCTAAGTCTAAATTCATACATAATACTAGATTTGTGCCAATATGTCATTATTGTGGTGTTAAAGGTCATATTAAACCAAATTACTTTAAATTGAGAATGATCAAATTAGATTTTCTAAGAGAAATGTTTCTTATAGAGCAAAATTTCAAAATACTCTTAAAAGAAACATTTATGTGAAAAATAATATGCATAGACATTTTGTGAAAGAAAGATTCATTCATAATATTTCTTGCTTCTCTCCTGGAAAATTTGGTCATAAAACATATTCATGTTACTTATCTAAATTGAATTATATGCATGTTGGAACCAAAAAGAAATGGATTCTGAAAATTGAGACTAACCTACATAGACCAAAACAAATATGGGTACCGAAAACTATTTGCTAAATTGTTTTGTAGGTGCACTTGAATTCTAAGATTGGTTGAACCACAAAATGAGAATTATATCAAAAAACAATTTTTGATTCATTTGGGCTTTAAATAGGAAAAATCCTTTTTGTTAACTTTTAATTTCAATATTGAATTTATTTTGAGATATGATGAGATATTCAATTTGAATTTGAATTTGAGATTTTTGAATTGTTTGAAAAGAAAATTTTTCTATCATTATATTATTGATACTGTGTAACGTTGAAAATATTATTTATAATGATTCTTTACTAATGATACTGTGTAACATGTTTCTTATATGATAAGAGCCAAGGTTGCTCGTGTTTACAAAGCTAGAGGTCCTTCTAGGATCCTTGCAAACATTCACAAAAACGACTAACTTACCGAATGATTCCAACCAAGAGTAAGGTTAGAAGATGAATCACTCTTAGATCGGACTTAGAATCTACGATAGACACTCCTAGATCCTAAGACGACTCACTCCAGAATTAGCTTGATCGAGACTAATCCAATGAATCGGTTTAACATCAAACCTAAAGCAAGATTTGAAAGAAGCAACACCAAAAGTGTTAAGGAACAAAAGTTTTTGAATTTCAATATGTTTTAATCTTAAGTTATCCATAACAAGAGCATTACAAGCCTTTAAATAGGCCAAATGGTCGTTCAACATAAGAACACCAAAAGTTTTTCAAAATACTACTTAATGCAAATTGTAGAAAATAAGACATGCAAATCAAAACTTGATTGCACATCATTCTAGACACTTAAATGCGGATCAGAAAACGTAGTCATGCTTCAAATGGTCTTATCTATGTGCTGTAGGAGGCGCTTCACATTTGGATATGGTTTGACAACTTTTGACTTCACAAACTCCAAAGAGGTGCAATCTGCRAAGGCAMCTGTTCACGAATCTGMAMACTTTTTTTGTCCTCCGTGCCATCTCTCAAAATAGACAACTTTTCCAGTGCCATCTTTGCTCCATTCTCTTCTTGACTCATTGAAGTATCAYTATGAATAAATTCGGGCTCAAAACTCTTTGTTGGTTCTTGTGCATTAACAAGCTTTTGAAGGTGCAGTGTGAAAGCCTCTTGAATCTTCCTTGCCTTTCTTGTAATAATTGCTCCTTTGATATATGTAATTGGTCGCAAATGGATTCGTATCATTATACATGCATATTATAAGTTTGAATTTTTTTTCTTGTTTGGATGGACTTTTATGTATCTTTATTACTTCCCTTAATGAATTGTTTGATAATTAAAGTGTCAATTTTTTTTCTTTTGACCTTCCTCATAAGTAAAAGTGTGGTTATTATTTATTTGTGATTTAATTGTTATAGAAATTATGTTTGTTTGATGATTTAGTATTACATTTTTGGATTATTATTTATGGTTGAAATTTATGTTTTTGGCTTGTTTAATTGAGAAAATTATTTTAAAATATCTTTCTCGATCTTTGTTAATTCTTTGCTAAAAATGATTTTCATTAAATTTGTCTTGAAATTACTTCACTTGATAACATATTGAGATATGTTGTGATTGATATATATTTATATGCAATTCAATATATATTATGCCTATTTTTAAATTAATTCTTATCAATAATTGGTATATGACTATACGTTATGAAATTCTTTGTTATTAAAGTGTTTAAAAGTTTTATAAATGCTTCTCTTAATGTTTCAAAGTTTGAATTTTTATTTGAGATTACTTGTGAGAAAATTGAAACTTATGAATTCCATTATTGATATATTTTAAAGTTATTTACTCTATTGAAATATATTGTCCTAGGCCCTACTTATTATGGTTAATTGAGTTATTAAGAAAGTTTTAATTGTCTAAGTTTTGGGTTATGCAACTACTTAAAATCCTTTATTAAAATCTAATTTGGACTATGATTAGTTTTAGGAGAGCAGTGCCTCTTAAAATTAGGAAGTATTGTCTACATAATGATGAGAGTTATTTATAATAATGACTATGAATTATTTGTTAATGATATTACTTTCTGATAAAAGTTATTGGATTAAATGATGTTGATTGTTTTTATCTCCTATATGTGACCTGAATATGTCTCATGCATTTAGGGGGAGTTTTTTCTATCATTATTTTTAATCTCTATATGACTCACATATTTAGGAGAGCTGTTATTATATAACTTTTATATTGCATCTTCTTGGTAAGAATGATGATATTGAAATTAGTGAAATTATATTTTTTTCATGCATTTAATATATTTATTGGTTATATATGTTTTAAATGAGTTCTTGAAAGTATTTATATGTATTGATCTTATGTTTGCTCAAAATTGATTGACTTTATTTATTCGAAGAGCTTAAATTGACTTACGGTGTTCTATCGCTTGATTACTATTTTGTGGGGGAGCTTACGCATGCTTAGAACTGATATCTTTTGATGATAACAAAAGGGGGAGAATTGTTAAGAAAAATTCAAAGTACTTGTGATCAATGGTGATATTGATTGAAGTATCCATTTGTGATTGAGTTCTTTTAATATTATCATGCCACTTTTTATTTTTCTTAAGTGGTTTGTCATTCATAAAAAGGGGGGAAATTGTTAGCTTTAGAGTGAAGTAGGGATATCCGACCAACTATAAAAATTCCTGCTGTCATCTCTCTCTACTCTTTAATTTATGCATTTAAAATTTATTTGATTTTTTGTTATTCTTAAATTTTTTTTTTAAACTCTACAAGTTTGTAACCAACTCTATTCACCCCCTCTACTGTTGCCATATCGATCTTACAAGACTGAGCTTATTTTGTTCATCTAAACACTTGTGAAATGACTCTCGTGCCCTCCATAAGTCAAACACACGTTTTGGAAAAAGTGGCAAAAATGCGCCAGGCACATAGTTCTTGCAACTTAAGAATGTTGTGAGTTTTTGCAAAATTTGAGCATGTTTTACTCCTTTTTTCTCAAAACATCCTATATTGCAAATACCTCAAACTTTGGAGTGACGTAAACTAGTTTTACGCCCCTTCCATAGCTTAAAAGGTGTTTTAGTAACATTGTTGGAATGAACTGTGTTCAAAATGTAAACCGCAGTCTCCACTGCATAACCCCAAAATGAGTCAAGCAATTGAGCATAGCTCATCCTAGACCGAACCATGTCCAGTATGGTTTTGTTTCTTCTTTCGAATACACTGTTCAGTTRAGGTGTAGCAGACGCTGAGAGTTGGGATGTAATGTCATGCTTTATCATATAGTTCTGGAATCTTATGTCCACATACTCTCCACTCCGATCAGTTTGAAGAGTCTTTATCATGTTACCTAATGATTCTCAACTTAAGTCTTGTACTCCTTGAACTTTTCAACGACTTCAGACTTGTGTTGCATTAGGTAAAGATAACATACATTGAATAATGATCTATAAAGGAGATGAAGTATTCATACCCTCCTCTAGCGTTAACATTCATAGTACGACACAGATTTTAATGTACAAGCTGTAATAGCTCTTGTCTCTATAGCCTTTTTCAGGTAAAAGACCTTTTGGTCATTTTGCCATCAAGGCATGAGTCACATGGAAGTAGAGAGTCATCTTCTAACTCATTTAGAAGTCTACTCTTAACCAATCGCCCAATTCTATTGAGATTAATGTGACCTAACCTTGAGTGCCAAAGATAGGTAGTTTTTTTAGGAGAGGTTCTTTGCCTTTTACTTTGGGTTTTAGCATTTTTAAATAACTTAGTGTTTAAAATTGATTTGGTGATGGTTGGTCTGAACATATAAAAGTTGTTTTCGAGCTTCTCAAAACAAACATTAACACCGTTTCTTGAAACAAAGGCTTCATCAAGCGAGAAAGAAATAACATAAGGTTGTTCTAAGAGACAAGAAGTTGAAATTAAGTTCCTCTTAATTTTGGGAACTACATATACATTATCTAATAATATATATGAATTATTGTCTAAAAACAACTTAAGGTTCCCTACTGCCACTATTGAGACGACATCTCCCGTTTTGACCTTCAGAGTCACCTCTCCAACTTCCAGTCGCGCTTCCAAAACCTAATTTTCTAAAATTATGAACAAACATTGTTAGTAACTCTTGAATCAAGTATCCAGGAAGAATTATCATTCTCCACTAAACAAGTGTCAAATAAAAGTAAATCATATTTTCCTTCTTTGTCTTTCTTCTTTTCGGCCAAGTATTTCAGGCAAGTTTCTCTTTTAATGTCCATCCATGTTGCAGTGGGAACACTTTCTTTTGTTTGCAACTTTGATCTTGTCCTTCTTGGCAATAGTATTGGAGTCAGTTTTGTGTCCCTTACCACTGTTCTTCTTCTTTTTCAAAGTCTAAAAGAAGGTAAAGATCTAGTTCTGAGGTTGAACCTCGATGGAAGCACTTTGAGGTGGCAACGTTTGTCTCCCCTTCTTGTCCCTTATTTTTCATAAGAGATTGAAAAATTTGTAGCTCATTAAATAGTATAGTAAGGTTGTACTCTAACTTATTCATCTCAGCATTCCTGCGGAATTGTAGGAAACTGTTAAGAAACCCTTGAGAGTTGGATCTAAGAACCTTGCTAACGAACAAGACCCATAGAACTCAATCCCAATAACCCCGAAAACAAGTATGGAATCAACCCAAGGAAAAGTTTTAGAACGGATTACCTTGATGATCAATATCAAGAGTAGAGAAAACTTGTTTCTAA